>JAQISU010000131.1:11322500-11412500 GCA_029339505.1 Unio delphinus | reverse complement strand
TTGTTGGAAAAAATTGCCGCAGATAGACCAACATGGAACGTTGATACGCAGGCTGGACTTCAAAGTATCAAATTACCCGGAACAAGATCGGCAAAACCAAACAGCGTTGATAAGAAATTAATTTATCCCGAAAATCTGAAGGATTTTCATGGATTTACTAGTTTATTATTGTCTTGTCCTGTTTCTGTACAATCATATTACGAAAAAGTCACTGACAATGAAACCAATGATGATAATCTCACCGGTGATTTTATCACCAGTGAACAAATTAAACAGATTTCAACAGCGCTGACTGGACAACCAGATCAAATCACTGGAATTACAAATCAAACCAGCAATATGATTTCACTGGGAAGAGTTGCTGGTTCGTATTGCAATATTTGTCACCGCAGACACGGATATAATGAGATTGGTGGATTCATTGAAGGAAAAGCCATTGATGCATTTGTGTGTGTTTATTCAGATCGATTTGTGATAGGTTGTTTCCGTACTACAAAAAATAAAATTATCCTCGGTAACACCGAGGACAACACTGATAGCATTTCCAATGATTACGAAAAATACCTAAAATCATCTAATTATCACCGACGAGATCATAGCGGTGAATTTCCTATAAGAGTTCCAGATTGTACTTACCGTGAAGCTCCAGTTCATGAAATGGCCAAGGGTGTAAAATCATCTTCAACGACGACTATATAGACGGATCTCCCTGCGGAATGGGAAAATCAGAAGCAGCCTGGAAATCAATACCAGCTGATAAATTAACGCTGTGTATCAGCTACAGAAAAACATTTACCAGAAAGACCGCATTCGACTACAATCTCGAATCATATGAAACGATTCACGGAGGAATTATATTTAATACAAGAACTCATCGAAAAGTTATTTCGCAAATTGAATCCATTGTACGGGTTAAGGGAATTCCTCATGTGCTAGTGTTAGATGAATGGCATGGAATTCTTCGTCAAATAATCACATCGTGCCGTGGGAAACAAATTTGTGAAACACTCACGTGGTTAATTTGTTCTGCAAAACGAGTAATCGTACTTGACGCTGATGCCAACAACGACGATCTAGAATTATTCAGGAAATATTTTAATCGTCCAGACATGAAATTCATCATCAACGAGTATCAGCCTGATCGTGGTAAAAAATTCATTGTAGAACAGTCCCATCATGACAATTACGTAAAATTGTTAGACACGCTACAACGAGGAAATCGTGCAGTAGTTTTTACAAAGAACAAACGACACGGGAATTATTCTGTAGAAACCCTCGCTAAGTTGTTACAGCATTTAGGATACCGAGTGAAGTATTATCACGCTGATACCGATTCTGATGAAAAACAACTAGATTTCGCTGATCCCGTTATCGCGTTTGAGAACATCGATGTTGTGATTTATAATTGTACCGTTGAAGCAGGAATATCAATCGTGGACGAACGATTTAAGTACATGACGGTGTTTTCTGAACAACTAGGATCGGTAGAAGCAACTAAACAGGCAATTCATCGGTTCAGAAATGTGCGGGAAATTCATTATTCGGCAACTAAACGAGTTTGCACACCGTTACCATTAACACGAGATGAAATTATTTCTACAATCGAATCACATAAACGTGATTTGTCGTCGATGGAATTATTATTTAGGACTCCAAATCTCAATGACGTACACTATAGTTACGGATACGCGTTTATCAGTACAATCATCGAGGAAAACAACTCTAAGTGTTTTTTTACTGGACGACTTGTTACGATGATGAAAAGAACCGGATATGAAGTCACTTGGGAATTACCAGATGAATATGATTTATGGTGTGAAAAAAAAATAAAACTAACAGCGTCGATAACGCGGCAATTAACAATAATCCCGTCGTAGATGACTTTTTGAAATCTACCATCGGAGAAAGAATTGCTGCTGCGGGAAATATTGACAAGCAACAAAAATATCACCGCTATGACCCTGAACAACGATTAGAACCCTACGCGAAGAAATTGATGTATCTCAATCACGTATTTCAGACCGATGTGGGAAAATTGGACACAAATCAAATAGAACAACTTGATAAAAATATTTCAAGGTTACAACGATACCAGCGAGTCCTTGTTGATAAATTTAATGCTGGTAAGTCAATTATTACACAACAATGCCGATCTGATAAAATCAATCCACGACAGCAACTCGAAATTGTTAGAGATGTGTTGGACGTATTAAAACTCCCTGATGTAGTTCCCAATCAGTTAGATATGAAAAATGTTCCTGTGAATCGTATTGAATTAATCGAGAATATCACTGATATGTTTAAAAAATCCTGACCAACTCGATATATATCAATCGCTGTTAAAACACTTCAATGAAATATTTCCGGATGTGCGGTTTAGAAACAAAAAATTATCAGTAAAGAACATCATCGAGAAAATCAAATTGATTTATAAGGGATTTGGTGGAAGATTACAATCAGATGAAAAAACTAAAAACGCAAGTCGATCTAACTATACGCTATACTATCCTGAGTGGCCGAAATCTGACTTCATAGACGACCCAATGTGGATTAATGAAACCGTTGATGATGTGGGATTTGCTGGGGAAGACATCACTGTCACGGATACACACACTATAATGTTAAAATTTCATATTTGGGCCGTTAATGGTTGGTTTTCCCGATACGACTGTTCAAATTGATCAAAATCGGATGACGCAAGTCACATAATTAATTATTTTATTAGGAAATATGTGACTTCCTTCATCACTGATAGAGCTGTTACAATATCATGTTTGGACCGTTAATGGTTGGTTTTCCCGATACGACTGTTCAGATAAATCAGCGTAGAAATGAAGGAAGAGTCAGTATTATTTTATTTATATACAATTTGGACACTTCCTTCATCATTGATAACGCCCTTAAAACAACAAAATAACGCTTCCATGATCGTGTTAAAAAATCATTAGTATTCAACGACGAGTAAACAAATTTGCGACTTTCCTCATTAATGAACGAAGGTGTTTTATAATGAATGGGACTAATTAAATAGAAACCTCTAGATGATATTTTACTGCGTTACGTTTTTTTTTATCGAGACTATTAGCTGCGTTATCAAATAACGTTTCAAGGTTATCGAACCAAGCGCATTTTTCATCAGAGAGGTCTCCGCGGAGTATTTTCCAAATATCTCCAACACCGTCAACAAAATAATTAGGGAGATCATCGATGTAACGTTGATGGATGTTAAACCACTTAGCGGTTTCTGGTACCGAATCAAATTCAATAATCTTTCTTTTGAGATGCTCAAACATATCGTATTTATTTGCCAGTTCATAACGACATCGTCAAAAGAGGGCGTTTTTTCGGGTTTTATCGTATTGAAATCGCCGTGGTGGGACATAAGGTGGTAAATCATTATTGCTACGATCAATCCAATTTATTCCATCATGAACTTCAATGAGTTATTTAATGAATCTCATTATGTATTATTCTGATATCGATTTAGTGTTTAATTAAATAACATCTATTTATATAATGTCGTTGTTTGAAAACGCATTGAACGATTATAGACACGCTTATCCCACAGTGACCATTCGTGATAAAATTACTAGTTCTGGTAGAAGGTTAATCACGGGAAAATGTCCTGAGGGTATCACTCACATTTGTCATGTCCATGAAAATAGAAATTCTGCTGCACGTATCCGTCCACAACAGAAATACTGCAAACGGAACCTACAAACACACTGACGTGTTGGATGTAAAAACGCTAGTATTTATAATTAAAAAACTTCCTAAACAAAAATAACACTTCTGATTAGTTAATTAACCGTACAGTTTTCTTCGATTTTGTTCTTCTAGTTCTTCTAGTTTTAGTTCTTCCAATCTCTGTTTTTTTATTTTTTGTTTTTCTATTTCTTCACGACGGAGAATTTCATCTAAATTTTCTTTTGGTTTTTTTCGTGGTGGGTTAAATTTTATAGTTGCTGATTGTAATCAAAGAAATTTATTTTATCGTTGCTGATTGTAAATCAAATAAATTTATTTTATCGTTGCTGATTGTAAATCAAAGAAATTTATTTTATCGTTGCTGATTGTAAATCAAAGAAATTTATTTTATCGTTGCTGATTGTAAATCAAAGAAATTTATTTTATCGTTGCTGATTGTAAATCAAAGAAATTTATTTTATCGTTGCTGATTGTAAATCAAAGAAATTTATTTTATCGTTGCTGATTGTAAATCAAAGAAATTTATTTTATCGTTGCTGATTGTAAATCAAAGAAATTTATTTTATCGTTGCTGATTGTAAATCAAAGAAATTTATTTTATCGTTGCTGATTGTAAATCAAAGAAATTTATTTTATCGTTGCTGATTGTAAATCAAAGAAATTTATTTTATCGTTGCTGATTGTGATAATTTATTTATTGTTGTTAGTTGAGATTTCTTATTTATTTCTCGATATTACTTATTTTTTAGCAAAGATTGATAGCTGAATTATAGATAATAATTTCATTTATTATTTCAACTAAAAAAATAATTATTTTATTTTTATGTTAGGATGATAAATAAAAAATAATTATTTTTTGTCAGATAATTATATATCCACACTTTTTAAGTCTGGGGTACTATAGTACTTAAAGCTAGTGCTTAAGTAATTACCCAAGTAATTACCCCAGACTTAAAAAGTGTGGATATATAATTATCTGACAAAAAATAATTATTTTTTATTTATCATCCTAACATAAAAATAAAATAATTATTTTTTTACTTGAAATAATAAATGAAATTATTATCTATAATTCAGCTATCAATCTTTGTTAAAAAATAAGTAATATCGAAAAATAAGTAAGAAATCTCAACTAACAACAATAAATAAATTATCACAATCAGCAACGATAAAATAAATTTCTTTGATTTACAATCAGCAACGATAAAATAAATTTCTTTGATTTACAATCAGCAACGATAAAATAAATTTCTTTGATTTACAATCAGCAACGATAAAATAAATTTATTTGATTTACAATCAGCAACGATAAAATAAATTTCTTTGATTTACAATCAGCAACGATAAAATAAATTTCTTTGATTTACAATCAGCAACGATAAAATAAATTTCTTTGATTTACAATCAGCAACGATAAAATAAATTTCTTTGATTTACAATCAGCAACGATAAAATAAATTTATTTGATTTACAATCAGCGACGATAAAATAAATTTCTTTGATTACAATCAGCAACTATAAAATTTAACCCACCACGAAAAAACCAAAAGAAAATTTAGATGAAATTCCCCGTCGTGAAGAAATAGAAAAACAAAAAATAAAAAAAACAGAGATTGGAAGAACTAAAACTAGAAGAACTATAAGAACAAAATCGAAGAAAACTGTACGGATAATTAACTAATCAGAAGTGTTATTTTTGTTTAGGAAGTTTTTTAATTATAAATACTAGCGTTTTTACATCCAACACGTCAGTGTGTTTTTCATGGTTCCGTTTGCGGTATTTCTGTTGTAGATGGATACGTGCAGCAGAATTTCTATTTTCATGGACATGACAAATGTGAGTGATACCATCAGAACATTTTTCCGTGATTATCCTTCTACCAGAACTAGTGATTTTATCACGAATGGTCACTGTGGGATAAGCGCGTCTATAATCGTTCAATGCGTTTTCAAACAACGACATTATATAAATAGACGTTATTTAATTAAACACTAAATCGATATCAGAATAATACATAATGAGATTCATTAAATAACTCATTGAAGTTCATGATGGAATAAATTGGATTGATCGTAGCAATAATGATTTACCACCTTATGTCCCACCACGGCGATTTCAATACGATAAAACCCGAAAAACGCCCTCTTTTGACGATGTCGTTATGAACTGGCAAATAAATACGATATGTTTGAACATCTCAAAAAAAAGATTATTGAATTTGATTCGGTACCAGAAACCGCTAAGTGGTTTAACATCCATCAACGTTACATCGATGATCTCCCTAATTATTTTGTTGACGGTGTTGGAGATATTTGGATAATACTCCGCGGAGACCTCTCTGATGAAAAATGCGCTTGGTTCGATAACCTCGAAACGTTATTTGATAACGCAGCTAATAGTCTCGATAAAAAAAACGTAACGCAGTAAAATATCATCTAGAGGTTTCTATTTAATTAGTCCCATTCATTATAAAACACCTTCATTCATTAATGAGGAAAGTCGCAAATTTGTTTACTCGTCGTTGAATACTAATGATTTTTTAACACGATCATGGAAGCGTTATTTTGTTGTTTTAAGGGCGTTATCAATGATGAAGGAAGTGTCCAAATTGTATATAAATAAAATAATACTGACACTTCCTTCATTTCTACGCTGATCTATCTGAACAGTCGTATCGGGAAAACCAACCATTAACGGTCCAAACATGATATTGTAACAGCTCTATCAGTGATGAAGGAAGTCACATATTTCCTAATAAAATAATTAATTATGTGACTTGCGTCATCCGATTTTGATCAATTTGAACAGTCGTATCGGGAAAACCAACCATTAACGGTCCAAATATGAAATTTTAACATTATAGTGTGTGTATCCGTTACAGTGATGTCTTCCCCAGCAAATCCCACAGCATCAACGGTTTCATTAATCCACATTGGGTCGTCTATGAAGTCAGATTTCGGCCACTCAGGATAGTATAGCGTATAGTTAGATCGACTTGCGTTTTTAGTTTTTTCATCTGATTGTAATCTTCCACCAAATACCTTATAAATCAATTTGATTTTCTCGATGATGTTCTTTACTGATAATTTTTTATTTCTAAGCCGCACATCCGGAAATATTTCATTGAACTGTTTTAACAGCGATTGATATCTATCGAGTTGGTCTGGGTTTTTTAACATATCAGTGATATTCTCGATTAATTCAATACGATTCACAGGAACATTTTTCATATCTAACAGATCGGGAACTACATCAGGGAGTTTTAATACGTCCAACACATCTCTAACAATTTCGAGTTGCTGTCGTGGATTGATTTTATCAGATCGGCATTGTTGTGTAATAATTGACTTACCAGCATTAAATTTATCAACAAGTACTCGCTGGTATCGTTGTAACCTTGAAATATTTTTATCAAGTTGTTCTATTTGATTTGTGTCCAATTTTCCCACATCGGTCTGAAATACGTGGTTGAGATACATCAATTTCTTCGCGTAGGGTTCTAATCGTTGTTCAGGGTCATAGCGGTGATATTTTTGTTGCTTGTCAATATTTCCCGCAGCAGCAATTCTTTCTCCGATGGTAGATTTCAAAAAGTCATCTACGACGGGATTATTGTTAATTGCCGCGTTATCGACGCTGTTAGTTTTATTTTTTTTTTCACACCATAAATCATATTCATCTGGTAATTCCCAAGTGACTTCATATCCGGTTCTTTTCATCATCGTAACAAGTCGTCCAGGAAAATAACACTTAGAGTTGTTTTCCTCGATGATTGTACTGATAAACGCGTATCCGTAACTAGAGTGTACGTCATTGACATTTGGAGTCCTAAATAATAATTCCATCGACGACAAATCACGTTCATGTGATTCGATTGTAGAAATAATTTCATCTCGTGTTAATGGTAACGGTGTGCAAACTCGTTTAGTTGCCGAATAATGAATTTCCCGCACATTTCTGAACCGATGAATTGCCTGTTTAGTTGCTTCTACCGATCCTAATTGTTCAGAAAACACCGTCATGTACTTAAATCGTTCGTCCACGATTGATATTCCTGCTTCAACGGTACAATTATAAATCACAACATCGATGTTCTCAAACGCGATAACGGGATCAGCGAAATCTAGTTGTTTTTCATCAGAATCGGTATCAGCGTGATAATACTTCACTCGGTATCCTAAATGCTGTAATAACTTAGCGAGGGCTTCTACAGAATAATTCCCGTGTCGTTTGTTCTTTGTAAAAACTACTGCACGATTTCCTCGTTGTAGCGTGTCAAACAATTTTACGTAATTGTCATGATAGGACTGTTCTACAATGAATGTTTTACCACGATCGGGTTGATACTCGTTGATGATGAATTTCATGTCTGGACGATTAAAATATTTCCTGAATAGTTCTAGATCGTCGTTGTTGGCATCAGCGTCAAGTACGATTACTCGTTTTGCAGAACAAATTAACCACGTGAGTGTTTCCCAAATTTGTTTCCCACGGCACGATGAGATTATTTGACGAAGAATTCCATGCCATTCATCTAACACTAACACATGAGGAATTCCCTTAACCCGTACAATGGATTCAATTTGCGAAATAACTTTTCGATGAGTTCTTGTGTTAAATATAATTCCTCCGTGAATCGTTTCATATGATTCGAGATTGTAGTCGAATGCGGTCTTTCTGGTAAATGTTTTTCTGTAGCTGATACACAGCGTTGATTTATCAGCTGGTATTGATTTCCAGGCTGCTTCTGATTTTCCCATTCCGCAGGGAGATCCGTCTATATAGTCGTCGTTGAAGATGATTTTACACCCTTGGCCGTTTTCATGAACTGGAGCTTCACGGTAAGTACAATCTGGAACTCTTATAGGAAATTCACCGCTATGATCTCGTCGGTGATAATTATATGATTTTAGGTATTTTTCGTAATCATTGGAAATGCTATCATTGTTGTCCTCGGTGTTACCGAGGATAATTTTATTTTTTGTAGTACGGAAACAACCTATCACAAATCGATCTGAATAAACACACACAAATGCATCAATGGCTTTTCCTTCAATGAATCCACCAATCTCATTATATCCGTGTCTGCGGTGACAAATATTGCAATACGAACCAGCAACTCTTCCCAGTGAAATAATATTGCTGGTTTGATTTGTAATTCCAGTGATTTGATCTGGTTGTCCAGTCAGCGCTGTTGAAATCTGTTTAATTTGTTCACTGGTGATAAAATCACCGGTGAGATTATCATCATTGGTTTCATTGTCAGTGACTTTTTCGTAATATGATTGTACAGAAACAGGACAAGACAATAATAAACTAGTAAATCCATGAAAATCCTTCAGATTTTCGGGATAAATTAATTTCTTATCAACGCTGTTTGGTTTTGCCGATCTTGTTCCGGGTAATTTGATACTATGAAGTCCAGCCTGCGTATCAACGTTCCATGTTGGTCTATCTGCGGCAATTTTTTCCAACAACAATCGATGATTATCAAAATCAATCGGGATGGTTTTCAATAAAATGTGATAGCCGCCGCTGGTTTCAAAAACCAAAACATCATTGACGGAGTCAACTAAGTCGTTGAAAAATAATAATAACTCTTCCAACGATTGGGTTTTAGAATCAATGTCGATAGAGGGGTATCTCAATCTCTCCCGGGGAATAATTTCATTAACCGCAGAACACCCTTGAAATTCGGTTATGTCCGGATCATCTACAAACACGTAAAATCTCCCCATCTGTTGTATAATCACACCACGGCGTAGATAACTATCCTCGGTAAGTAATTCAATTGGGGATTTTTTTACTAGAAACACTCCATCATGATCCTAAACTCCTTTTGTAATATTCTCTGAGATCGTGATAAGTTTGTGGTGTTTGAAAACACTCATCACCGTACCCTAACATGTTATCAGAGTAATCAGTAATCATTATACTGTATAATGTTTAACGTCTAATTGAATAATTATTAACAATTAATAATAATGGTAAATCCAGCACTGGCAACAAATAAATGCTGTTGGTTGTTTTTAGGATCTACGCGGCGATGCGAAAAAAACATAGCATCGGAAAGTTCTGCGGGGTACACACTTGTACTGCGAAACAAGGATGTCCATAAGGGCCAAAACCCTGTCTCGGTTGTGAAAAAGGTGTTCGGGGAAAATATCAGATTTGTATATTATGTGGATCCCCACAATACCGTTCCGTAATAGAATATCTACGACGAAAAAATAGACCGATACCGACTCCAGAAGAGTTTTTAAAGACTTTCCGTGAGAAACAGATTAAATCACAATAAAAAATCGACTTAACTCTTAAAATGGCAAATAGAAATTTTCTATGAAATCTCGTATGTTAATTCCAAAAAAGAATGTCTCCATTTAGCAAACTGAGACTTGCGATTTTTTAATAAATTTTTTGTCTAAAAAAGTTGTAGGATTCAATCAATTTTTTGTCTAAAAAAGTTGTAGGATTCAATCAATTGTTTGTCAAAAAAAAGTTGTAGAATTCTATCAATTTTTTGTTGGAAAAGGTTGTAGGTTAGCTCCTCCAGGATGGTTAATAATTGAGAATCCAGTTAAACCAGTCTATATGCGATGCCATAATGATTCGCTAACCAGAATTAATTTCAAACTCACTGACCAGTCCAATAATCTGATTGATCTACAAGAGGAGGTTTTACAAATTAGTCTTTTTGTGAGGTCCTAAGGACTCGATCAAATATTCGGTTAAAATCATTTATTATTTTTGTTAATCCATAGCAGCAGAGAGGGTGAATGACAACAAGTTGCGACAAACAAATTGATTGAAAAATCGTAAAATCTCCATATGGCAAATGGAGATATTTTTTTTTAGTTAAAATATGAGATTTTTCAATCGATTTTGGTTAAAATGAGATTTCGAAGGAAGGCTCTATTTTTCGTTTTGAGGGTTTCAATCGATTTTTTTTGCCGGAAAGTTGTGAGGTTCACCCTCTCTGCTGCTCAGGATTTTCTGGCACAAATCAACCAAGTCCTAACACTAATCTCTTAATGCCATGTGCCAAATGGGGTAGGTACCAGTACAATATGTATAAGATATTTGTATGATTTTGCCTGGGGTGAACCCGGGACATCCCGCATCTTAGGCGCATGCTGCAGCTACGTAGGCCACTTTAGCCGTCACTATGTATGAAATCGAGCGAAAATATGTCATATTCTACAGAGTTGTAAACATTACATTGTATCCTTCATATAATAGGTCACAAAATACCATTTGCTTTAACTATGAACTAATTTTGAAAACAATAATGTTGAGCCAATATAAATAAACCATACCCAAGTGGCAGACACCAAACATTTGGAAATTTGAAATATGAATCAACGTTTTTTGCTTTGTAACACCACACTGTTATGTTTTACTCTTCACTCCTAGCTCGTTTTGTAAAGACGAAGCTACATATATTGAAATCAACCTGTCCTTTGCTGCATTTTAAAATCTATATCTTTTTTTTTCTAGAGTCCAAAGATAGGAAGTTTTATTAGTACTGTATGCGTTTTAGAAATGAGTATTGAATGCATAGTATTTCTAGTATATTTAAAGAAACAGAACGTTTTGTATGGAACCGTTTTCATAATGCACCAGGTATCAACTCCTGGAACTAAGGTATTAAATAGTTTTGTCGCACGCGTGTATTTACCTGTGTTAATAACATTTAAATTTGTTAACATTTAAGTTTTCGACTAGTTCATGTAGTAGGTAATAAATTAATGTAAGGAAAGTTACAGCTTTCCACTTTATTTAATACAAATTTATAATTTTTTGACTATATATCAGAATGGCGCACTTCACTGATTTTGTTCAACATGGAGTTCACACAATCGGTAAAAAAACGAAATGGTTTATGATTCCCAAACACGGTCTTTATTTTACGACGAACACAAACAATTTTTCAAACTAAATCATTTACTGTAACTTTAAACATGCATTCTATAAGCATTATGTTTATTAAGGTAATCAAATCGAAATAAAAAATCAGCCCAATTATATGTAATTCCTTTTCAACATGAAGTTGTCAAACACAGCAAGGAAGAACACGCTATGTACGAAGATGTTTCTACTTAAAAAGAAAACGTTCGTTATATCAAGCTGCGACAAATAGTTCAGACTGTTGATCTAGTGTGGTAGTTGAGGCACTGTGCTGAGGAAGATATGACCAGTTACTTCCACTTGTCTCGATCATGTGTCACTGCATGCATGGGTCTCCGCAAAACTTTGTATCGTTCATCCTGTGATATTGTGAGTCCACCTAGTTTCTGTTCTACCTCTCCTTCTGTAGATCTGTAAGCTGCTCTGCTGTAATGTTGTGGATAGACCGTTGGCTCTAATGACATGGCCATACCATTTCAGCGCTCTAAGGATGGTTCTGTATCATATCATTTGAAGTGACTGGATTCTTCGTTGTAATTCTGATGTAAGGATCTAGGCCTCACATGAACACAAACTGTTTGAGATGACTAGTGCTCTCAATAGTCTTTTTTTAGTTTTAAGACATAGCTGCCGTTGTTTGTGCTGCTCGTGACAATATTTGTGCTCTTTATCCCTCTTCGATTATTATGGAACCAATATATTTAAGCTGGCCCACTGTTTCCGGTTCCGGTTCTTGGACTTTAGTCTTGGCTGAGATTTGTTTGCCACTATTTTTCATCAGCTTTGTCTTTACGGTGTTTATCTCCATGTCAAACCCGGAAATTGTTTTATCCAGGTTCTTTACTATCGTGGCACGTTCGTCTTCATTGCCTGCCAACCCATCAATTCCGTATGCAAAGCGTAGGTTGTTCTTTTTCCGACCTCTAATGCTGACTGACCCACAGGGGTGTTCCAGCGCTTAGCTCATGATGCACTCTAAGTAGATTTTGAAAACGTTTGGTGACAGGAGACGGCCTTGACATACTCTAATTTGTGTCATGAACCAGTCCCCAATATAACCTAAAACAATTACCGCATTGCTAAACTTGGCGTACAGCTGCTTGATTATATTTGTATACGTTTGACCCATGTTGTACTTCCTCACTGTGGCCCACAATGCGCCATTCTACACTCTGTCAAAAGTCTTTTTGAAATCTATGCATATTTGATATATGTCTTGCTGATGTTGCGAGTAATTTTCACACAGAACCCTGAGATCAAATAGTTGTTATGTTGTGCAGCAGCAGAGAGGGTGAACCCTACAATCACTTTTTAAGCAAACAATTTTAAGCTTCCTTTTACCAAATAGAGCCTTGGATCAGATGGTTATATTCTAAGCAAAATATTTAAAGCCTCCTTTTGCCAAATGGAGCCTTAACGATTTTAGGGCCTTATTTGTCAAACTGAGTCTTCCTAAGGGTGAAAAAAGACGCTGTTGTCATTGGCGTTCACCCCGTTGCTGCTATGAAAATCCTTCGGAATTCGTTAACAATTTTTGAAATTGCAAATGAAAATTCAAGGAATTTTTCCTTTACGATGAAAATCGCTACGATTTCACAAACAGACTAATTTGCAAAACTTCACCTCGCAGATCAATTAAATTATTAGATTGGTCAGTGAGTTTGAAATTAATTCTCGTTAAAGAATTATTATGACATCGCATAAAGACTGGATTAACTGGGTTTTCAATAATTAGAAACCCTGGAGGAGCTGTTGGTGCAAATGAATATAGAATATATCCCTGCTGAGCTTGATTTGATCGCTTGAGATTTATTTGATAGCTTCCTTCGATGATATCACATACTAAATTCAGCGCTATCACTGAGGATATATTCACATTTTGAGGAGCGATATGTCTACCACCGCCGTCTGGGTCATTATTATGTTTTAAGATTATTATTTGTGGTTGTGATAATTTCTCCCATGTGTTGTGAATTTTTTCAAACTCAGTATCAATGGTTTCTTTGAGTTTTTTGCGCATCTGTGGTACGTTATATCCGGGGATTTTAAACTGAGAGATATCTTCAACGAGGATTTTATATTTTATTGCAAATTCTATTCTTGTTGCAGGATTATCATCAGCTAATACAAGCTGAATCAATCGCAAATTATACTCATCCATGTCGGCGATAATTTTATTACACACCTCGTAGTACTTGATGAATTCCTCGTGGTGTGGTGGGGTTTTATTTATTGCTGTTATTAAATAGCCTCGAAACCGCTCAAAATCGTTATTCATTGCTTTGAACATGCTGTTAACTTGTGCCTCATCTATTAGAAGAAACTTAGTAGTGGCTTCCATCTCTACTCTTTCCCGATTAAAATAATTATCTAACGGTAAATCATATGTTAATGGATAAATAGTAAAACCAGGGGGAAGATTACCAAAATAAGGTTTATCAAAACCGTGGTAATCTTCCTTTGTGGAGACATAATCAGATTTTACAGGTTCTGGTATTTCTCGTCTAGGCGGTAATTCAGGCCATCCTAACACTGATCTTATAGAACTCTGATAAATATCCACAGCATACGCAGGGGAATTAATCTCGATCGTAGATGATAACGTCGGCTCGTGAATCGTTATAGCGATTTTTGATTCTTTTCCAGTGATAGATTTTATTCTTCGTTGGAATTCGTTATTGATTTGTTCGATTTGATATGACCCGGTTGGAATTGAAACAACATTCCAGTCTGGAGTTCCATCTTCACGATTTTTATACTCGAATACCAAGGAATTATTTGGTTGTTGACCACCAAATGCTACAGATCTGATATTAGGCCAGCTATGATACACTCGTAGTTTTGCTAGCGCGATCTCGCTCACTGGAACGGGGGTTGGGAAATTTACACTGAATTCAGGATTCGTTGAGGTTATTGATATCATACTAGTTTGCACCGGAGTTGTGTTTTTCACTATTTGTTGAAGTAGTTCTTGTGACGACATTGTTATTATTATTATTCTGCTCTAATTTTAGCATAGTTGATTTATACAATTGAGCCATCGTTGAAAACTCACTATCTGATATTGTAGTGTCATCCAACGACGACGATATCAACGAGGATAATTGCGAGTAACCGGTAGATGCAATGTGAAATTTCATTTCATAGTCGTGTAGTTTACTCTGGCTACACGATGATAGTTTTTTTGTGATCCCGGTTAATATACCCGCGATTGTAGCCACCGCGGAAATAGCGATTGGAACTACGATCGGAGCAATCATTGTAACCGAAGATAGTATTATTTCAGCAGCAGTGATTACGCCCGATACTGAATACACGGTGATATCAACCGCGGTTATTCTTCGTTTGTATTTTTTTATTTTTATTTGATGCTCCTCACACAGCGAGTTGAGTTTAGTTTGAAATTCTCTGACCTGATCATAGCGATACTGATACACTGAAGGGATTGTCATTTTATTTTAAAATAGCGTTTTCAATTGCTAGCGTTTTCAGTTGTGAAATTCGAAGGATTTTCCTTTCAGTTGAAACCACTAGTAAAAGTCCATAGGATTTTCAGTTTAGTTGTTTACTTAAATCCACCACGAATTCTACGTACCACGTTACTGAAACCCTGACTAAATTTCTATCTACGGTCGTTATCGTGAACTGTTCAGATACATCCTTGTCGATGATCGTTGATACTGTATTATTGACTCCAGATGAACTACTTGATGATATATTGAATTGAGTCGGTGATACTATTGTTAATCGCTAAATACCCTTGACGGCTGCAGTAACACTTAAAATATTAGTTGTGGGAATCCATGCAAATGAACCGTGTTGAATTGTGTATACGATATTGTAAGTGCTCTTATGAGGAATTTTTATTTTTTCAATAATGCTTATCATCCTCGCTGTATCATCCTTCATTGCGTCGTTGAATGTTTTTAGATCATCAACAGCCTTTTTAATATCAGGAAGAGTTATTTCAATTTTATCGAATGGAGTTCCAATAAACTTATCAATGAGGTTTTTACGAAACATTGAAAACTGTTTCACGTGCTTTTCATATTCAGGTTGAAGAGTTGCTAGTTCCAACATAGAATCTTTTATCAAGGTGAGTTTTGGTGTGGTCACTGGTGGATTTCCAAAAAATTCTAGCAGGGGTTTATCAATTTTGTCAATTATATTACTTTCGACTGTAGTAAACTGATCAAATGCAACTATATGATGGTCATATTTATCATTGAGCGATTTCAATGATTTCACCGCGTTATCGAATGTTGTTAATTTATCCGTGATCGTTGAAATAAGTACACCTGGTTTGAGTTTACCCCCTTCGGAAAATAACGCGATAGTATCTTCTGCTGCGTCTCGTCGTTTAACTAAAATATTATCGAGGGGGATATTACTAGTTTTCAATTTACCCTGACGATCGCCAAATACAACTATTTCACCAGGATCAACACCTACTAGGTTCAGCGTTTCGGATATTTCATCTTCGATTAGTTTTTTAACATCCTTTTTATCAAGGGTTTCAACTCCATCAGTATCCGGTTTCTTCAGCGCTGATAAAGGTCGTCCCCAAATATCAATCATTGTTATCATAGAAATATTTTCTCTGTTTAAAATCTGAAAGATTTTTAATCAAAGATTTTCAATCCAACGGCTGCTAGTATACTCATTCACTACTACATGAGATGGATTACTCTGCAATTTCATCAAAGATTCCTTTGAAATAGCATCAAGTACGTTTAATACTTCACTGCCGCATATTGGTGGGTCAATCATCGTTTGCGTTGGTAACGTGGAATACCAACGGGGTATTTTTAAGTTGTTTATATAACGCATAAATTCCTTCGGAGGCGCTAGTCCATATGAGTCAAAATAAATAATCCCAGGTGGATCAATCGCGTATGCAACCCAGTGAGTTCCAGGTCCATCGCTGTTATCTAGATTAATAATACCCGTTTCAACGTGATTAGGTTGTGCCGGTAACTGATCTTTCATAAAAACACCTCTGAAGTTTTTAATCGCGAGTTTTTTAGCGGCATCAATTAAATCAAAATTAGACATTGGAAGATTTTTCACTAGTAAACCGTTCCTGGGATTCTTAATCCCGATCCCTTGTACCACGTGTGTGGGGTTCCTGGTAGTCTTAGACCTTTCCCATTTTTTTATAACCCTTTCCCGTTGCCTTTTTTAGTGCCATTCCTGCCGCGGTACCAATAGCCCCTAACGCTGCCGCCTTAGCTACCGCTGGGGCCGCTGCGGCAATCAATCCTGGAATCAACCCTAACAGCGGGAATATACCACCTGTCTTTTCCATGCTTTTAATAGCGCTCGCAGAAAGAGTAACCTGAACTCCTTTTTTTTCTTTAAGCGCTTTATTAAAATGATTAACCTGAGTTTTCGTCAGTGATAGTTTATTCGCTCCGCCATTCATTTGATTAGGTTTCAGCGTTATTGTGGTTCCACATTGTTTAGCTGATTTGGATTGTAATTTTTTTAGCTGACCAGGTGTCAACGTGACATTGATATTACTATACGACATTATACAAAATAGATTGATTCTAAATCGCAGAGAGAGAGAGAGAGATGGACAATCAATTACAGATTTTCCACTGGTGCATCTACCACTCTCATTCGTCCACCAACACCTTCGAGTATCATTGATTTATCACTGAGAATGACAGCAACCGCTCTTTAATTAATAATACCACCAGGACGGGTTACACGAGCTCGGAAGTGTATATCAACGACGGACTGTCTCATCAAGTCAAGATGTTCCAACGAAAAGTAATAAATCGGATACAGACTTTTAAAATCAAACTGTGATATTTGTAGACCAGTATCAACATTTTGATCGCGTCCCATATACGACAACAGGTTATGATAAGCTCGTGCAATATGATTGTTTCTATAATCAAGTTGTATATCCTCTGTTGGTTCTTGCTGTCCGTTTATTTTCAGCGAGACTTCATTACACCCAATTTGATCAAATATCATATGGGAACGTTCTTGATTATTTAATCGCGCAGTATTCTGTAGAGCAACAAATATGTGACGTGGAGCTGAAATACCCTGTTTCGATGCTAGATGCCATGTAAGTGTACCATCAATATTAGAATCCATGGTATCTGTGGACGTTGACAACCAACTCAACAATCTCTTTCCTCCCTGATCCATAAATGATAACAATCGTGGTTCTGTTGACAACGACGGAGTCAATACTGGCATCCACAGTATTATTTTTGATAAAACGACTTTACCCGCAGCGCCGCCAATGCGCCAGATTGCATTATTATCATCACCTCTTCGTAATAGTGATACCGTATGCTTTGCTCCATAGATAACTTTTCTGACGTTTCTACAAAATCCAAATATGTGATGCAACGGAATCGCACATGAAAACCTTCGATGTTGACCTTGCAACATTGATACTCGTGTTGCAAATCCTAGGTTGTAACTGGGAATAGTATTTATGACATCAAAATCAGCAGCTGGTCTCACATATCCGGCTGGTGCTGGATTAACTGCTGTAGCTTGTGCTGCTTTTACTCTAGAATACTGAATGTGCTCAGCGTTATCAGTAATATCCTTCGCGAACATCATAGACGGACCTGCCGATCTAGTATAATCATCAGAATATCTCGCTAATCCGATTATTCCCGTTGCAATATCAACCTCGCGTTCAATAGATTATATTTCTCTTCCATCAATGAGATATCTAGCACTTTCAAATAACGCCATAATGCCGTTGTTAACAAAACCAACTCGGATAGTTGGGTTATCAGCATATGGTGGATGATTATGATCAGCATCATCTGTTACGAGTTCACCTTCGACTTCAATAAAGGCTTCACAAGGCAAAAAGTATTTACTGGTATCATGAACTTGAAGTTCGATTCTTCCCCGAAGATCAGGTTGTACTGCGTGATAGGCAAAAAATTGATAATCGCGTACAGAATTATCCTTGAGTACTGGGGCGTCCATGTCAAATGCAGGATCAGGATCTGGTTTGAACATTTTTTATTATATACCCGCTGGTCTAAATTGAAGGCAATTTAAAAATGATTTTCATCGACGTCTTTGACTTTTGTAGAAATTCCTTGAATTTCCAAGACCACTTCCCGCTATCATATTTGCTGTTATGTTATCTTGGGCGGTCAACGATGATGAAATCAACGACTGTAGTTTTTCATCTACTGCGTTATTTATTATTTTACTAACACTTGCAGGCTTTTACCGCAGTAGATGGTAACGGCAGTGATGAAATCACCGGTGGCTTCCTTGAAAATCTGGAAGATTTTCCACGTTGAACTAGCGCTGTTAGTTTATCCTTCGCGGCTGAAAACGCCCTTCCGGCAAGATCACCAACAGCGCTAATACACTTATCCCTGATAACATCAATAGCTTTCATTGATAGTTGTTTTGCTAGCGGTGCTACTTTTGGAGCCATTCCTGAAAATAATCCCATTATAGTATTACCGAGACCATCTCCATAATACGCTCTGTATTTTGGCAATCGTGAGTTCACTACGTAGACGTTAGTTGGTTTAACATGGTTGTAGTGTCTGATCATTCTCTATTCAATTGCTATTTATCTAATCGTGGTGACATTAGTCACTGTGGTAACCGTGAAAATTCGTAGGATTTTCTACTAACTCTTCAATAAAGTCTCGATATGTTGCAATATCCATGATACCACCTTGAAATAATCGCCTACAAATATCAGCAGCTTCATTAATTATTTCTGGTGAGTTATTCCCAGCTCGTTTTCCTCCTACGAGTACTTCTAATCGTGTTATATCACCAAGAATATTGCCAGGGCATGTTACACTAGAGTGAAAATCCATAGGATTTTTCCCAACTAAGCCGCTACCTTTTTTTTTAGTTGTACCAGTTGCACCCTTCTCAGAATCAGCCACTGCCATTATTTGTATTTCATCTGGGATTGGGTCAGCTGTGTATATTGGTGGTGGTTGTGTAACTCCCTTTACCATAGCTATACAATTATTATAATCAGATTTTATTTCACTTGTGATTTTAGTTTTTTTCTGGTTTGCTAAAAACACGTTTTTTATCCAAATATCTTGACCTTTTACAAATTCTCTAGACTGGTAGTCTTTTAAATAACCAGCTCTTTTTTTTTTTTTTAAATTATCTTGGGTAAATTTAACTAATTCAAAGTCTGTTTTGATTCCTCTGATTGTATTTAACGCATCAACTGTAAATAGATTTTCAGGAGAACGATCAGCGTCTTCTTCTTCTTCTTCTTCTTGAATTTCTTCAGGTGGGGGGATAATATCAACATCACCTAATCGTTCAACTTCTTCCTGAAGTTCTCGTTCTTGTTGTTCTTGTTGTCTTGCAGTGGTTATTATATCACCAGGAAGTGTTTGTAATGATTTTTTCGTTTGTTTAGTTCGTCGTGCTATTTTCTCTAACACGGGGAGAAGAGGTCTCTCTACTCGTTCCCCCTCCTCAGGGATCTTTCCGTATATAGCTCGTTCAGTAGCTTTTTTCACATCTGTAGTTGCAGCAACAATAGGCTTAAAGAGTTCCTGTGTATCAGTAGAAAAATCAGTCTGCATTAACTGCCGCTGCTGAAGTTTTTTGCGTAATCGATTACGAATTGGTAATAATTTATTTAGATCGATCAGTCTCTGTTTTATGTTACGTGTGGTCGGCGATTGTCCTACCATTATTGAAAGAGTATCACTATTGTCAAATTGCTTTACAATTCACCGGGTAAAAAAAAGTACTACGTTGAAAATTACTATGAATGAAATAGGCGACTAAACTCACAGGAATGGGCTCATTCAGTACACGGAAGTTAAATACAACAAGGGGCTCTCTACAGGTAGGACTCAGCTTGCTCCATTAACGTTTTTAATCGTCTCACCTTACAATTGATAAGTTTCCTGCTTTCATATTCTAAACTTAATTGCTTACGAATATGTTCAACGATGTTACATAGTGGCACAAATATATTAATGTCTTCATGATAAACCAAACTTTCACGAATAAGTTTCTGTACTTTCTTAATTAAAAAATATTTCTTAGCGAGTACGTATTTTCCATTCTGTTCTGCAAATTGTATATCATCGAAATCGGTCATGATTTTATCACAATCTAACCCTGAACATAATTTTACATCTTGATCTTTAAGCTTATTGATTTCAACAATAACACATTTGAGATTTTCAGAATTCATATATATGAAAGAGTATATTTATTTAATTGTTTGAACGAAAATTTAAAAATCACAAAATGAATTCTGGATACGCTAAGGTGTTGGTCATCTTAGCATATCCAGAAGCTTAATGCAATTATAAGATTATGATTATATACAATGAATGACGACGGCACTTGCACAACCCCCCCTAGTGTATAGGCGGTTGTATTTACAAATAGGACGATACTACAATAGATTATAGGTGATTATGGTATTTTACAATGAATTGATTCAATGACAATGGACGACGGCACAACAATTGATTATAAGGTATGAATTGATTCAATGACAATGGATGACGCGGGCTATTCTACACTCAAGTGCAAACTCAAATTACAAAATCCAATTTGAGTTTGAATGTCAATAATAACAATCAAACCACGTGAGACGTTGTGATTTGATTTACACTTGAGTTTCGGCTAAAAGCCCAATTATAATACAGACCATATTGTATATAAGCATTCATTGCAGCGAAGTTAGATAGAATGGTGTCTGCTTGTAATTGTTTTGTTATGTTTAAAAGCGATGATTCACAACGTTGAAGTAACGCATAGTACTTAAAAACCCCACTAAAAAAAAGAATATGATTATTTATAAACGCTATGATGATTTTGTATCGTTGAATTGTAAGTGAAATTGTAACAGATAATTGATTATTCATATAATTATAACATCCAATCAAACAACAGTGTTTCAACGATAACTCCGTCATTGATAATTTGTCACACGCGCGTTACTAGCGAGTTATTTCCCTTAAACATAAACAAATCGAACTTTTTTACAAAAACGTTTTGAAAAGGCGGTTTGATAAATTCCATCTGCTACTCTTTGTACCGAGGGGAAACAAATATCAAAATACTTACCAGCTGAATACAAGGATTGAAAAACAATTTCCTCGTTGTCAATGCTAATTGATTTTACTGGTCTAGCATTTTTTGAGTATTTTCCAGTCCCACCTCGTTTGGTGTTTTCACGTTGTGTAATAGCCTGAAGATTCGATAAAGAATTATTAGTCCTAATACCATCAATATGATCAATAACAAACCCATCCTTGATCAATCCATTAAACACTTCATAGACGAAACGGTGATTATGATGCATTTTCCCTCCAGAATTAAACATCAAAAATCCCATATTACTCAGAGTACCAACTGGCTTCTTGAGTCTACAGTGTCTAACAACACCATCACGAGAAGCTTCATAGTTTTCAATAACAGGATGTTTTTGAAATTCTTGGCTCACTTATTATAATACTCATATTATTTATCTAATTCATTAATTGGCTGAGAAATAATATTGAGAAATCTTTCTCTGTAGTCTTGGGCGGTTTTTATGATTTTGCCATTGTCGTTGACAGAGTCAGGATTTTTTATTCTTCGCTTGTCATAATAACGCTTTAATTCTCTATAACGCCTACCCCCGCAATCGATGCATAATTGCGAATTGCCTCTAACACCCACCCCACAATGGATGCATGGGAGAGGACCTTTTGAACCGTTTCTAACGCTTTGCAATTGATACCCACAGAATTCATTTCTGCATGATTTGTTACACGGAGTCTTTGATCCAATCATAAGCCATTTGCAATGATTCATTATATAAAAAGTTTCTATTTAAATACTTGTTTTAATTATTATAATATGAAAGGATTCAAGAGATTCTCGAAAATTAAGCCTTGGAAAAATGCTAGATTTAATCTCGATAGAATCTCTAATATACCAAAAAGTCTAATAGATGACAAAACCCTGTTGAGTAAAATCAGAGACTGTTTTAATGAATTTGAGCGTGATGGAGCAGCTCATACGTGGTCGACATTTCGAATTATCGATGTCGATGTCATTGATGCTACCATGAATGATACAAGAGCAGCTGCGATAATCTCGCATCTTCGAAAACGGTATATTTTCAGAATAAAATTCTTTATCGAAGTTGAAGGTGAATGGGTTATCAGAGATAAATTTGAACCAATTCTCAAGGATAAAAAATTTGTCATTGTGAGTAGAGATTCCAAACCAGGAATTCTAACTGGAATTGACAAACCATACTACGAGAAATCTTACCCTGTAACAGCAGTTGTTTACGGAATATACCAGCTAAATGATAAGCCGAGTATTGCAAAACTAGCTCCTATGAAAACGTCGTCATCACTCAATTGTGTAGCAACACGGATAATGGAACACTTCACAAATGCATCCCGAGGAAATAAACTAACTGATCTGCGACGTAAGAAAATAACCGAATGGGAACTGACAGTGAAACAACACGGTGCAAAGATTTCCGATATAGCTAAATTAGAAGCATTATTAAGATTCCCAATATCAGTAACGACAATAACCGGAGAAGTATTATACGAGCCGAAATATAAAAAAAAATGGAGCACCAATTGAAATTATTGATCATAACAAACACGCGTGGACACCTGCAGTAAATGTATTACCACGAGAACGAATCGTGAAATATATCCCCCGGGAATTTTGTAAGGATGTTTTCTATGAAGAGAGATTATTCGATGTTATTGTTGCGTTGTGTAAGGATGATCCTGTGTCAGTGTGGTTACTTAGAAGTGATGAAGATCCCGAAATAGGATTTGATCAGTTTGTAAGACCAAATGGTGAATTATATCGCGTTGAAGAGTTAGATACTAGAATGAGAAAAATCGCTAATGATTTTTCACCGGTGAAATTGCAAAGCAATTTTCATGAAAAACTATTAACGGATAGCTTCACAATTCCATCAGTGTTAGCTCATTTGGCAAGAGAGAAAAACTCATGGCGTCCAACACGAAATGATTTTCTCGAGGACGTTAAATTGAGTTGCGTCTAATTTAATCATGGAGGACTGTGGAATACAAAATATTCACGTGATGGTATGATTTCAATTGATATATCCGCGTGTTATCCTGGAAGTTTTCTCGGGTATGGAGAATGCTCTGAGTATTTTAAACGATTTGGACACCCCACGCATGAAATGACTCGTGTTGCGATTAATGGTCCATTGCCTGATTTTGATTTAACTGGATTCGCTCGTGTGATATCATTCAAATTCGCTGCAGGGTTACATCCGTGTAGTTATCTTTGGCTTGGTAGACACCTATCTAAAAAGGCGTGGATGCCAATTGTGTTACTACGATATATGATTGATTGTAAGATGTTACAATCGTTGATTATCGGCGAAGCTATTATATGCTATCGCGCGCAGAAGGATGTTTGGTTACCACAACCTAATTTAGATTATATAATACGCGAACAGCGAAAGAATTTTCCAGAAGAACAAATCATGAATTGGTCTAAGGAGTTATTTGAAATTCAAAACAAACAAGCCAAAGAACGGGGACGAAAAATAATTGGTAAATTTACTCAAGGTGGAAGATATGACAATTCGAAATACTCTTCGAGGTTGATCATAGACAACGCAGAATACGATTTTATCATAGCGGATTTAACGAAACATGGAAAACTTGTATCCCGTAGGGATGCTTTTCTATCCAACGGTGAGAAATTAGGTACGGTTGTTACCTACTGTCATGGATATAGCCCCCAGTATACACACTTGAGAAGTTCTATGCTAGCCTATGCTTGTATTAATCTATTTTCGATGATAAATAGATTTCCAAATACCGCGGTTAGAGTAGCTACTGATTCGATGTATATCCACGAGAAATACAAATCGGATGTAGCGGCATTCACATCCTCGGAGGAAGCGTGGGGATTTTGGCGATTTAGAACGGAAAAACTACACGAGTATTGTGAATCCGCAGACGTTGCCAACGATGATAAATATCTTTGTTGTAACCGTATTGACATTCAATCTGAATTTTCTAATGCACCACCGGTATCTGATCCCGTATGTAGATACAAGACAGTTTATTTAAACGGTTGTGGTGGATCAGGAAAGACAACTCGTGCAATTGAATTATTCCGTGGGAAAAATCCTACGGATTTCACAACCATGATTGTGTTAACACCAACTCACAGACTCGCCAGAGAGATGATAGCGCGAGGAGTAAAAGCCTGTACTTATCACAGCTTCTTTCGATGGAAAGGCGATACATGGACTCCTGATCGAATGGGCGATAAATTCATTCCTGAAATAATAATATGGGATGAAATATGCACTGTATCGTTGAGTGTATTACAGACATTTCTTGAATGGTTGTTAATGAAAACTACAAAAGTCGTCATGTGCGGAGATCACGGCCAACCACCACCATTTGTCGGTGCATCCCCACATGAATGGCTAAAGGGTTTTGTAGATTATTATGAAGAAATTACCACTGATTATAGATCACTTGATGAACGATTACGAGAGTTCAAAGCGCTAATTAGATTACAACCGGATAGAATCCAATGTGAAATAGCGCGTGAAATAATTTCAGAAACTCCAATGAATGATTTTTGGGAAACATGGAAAACAAATGATTTGATAATCGCGAGTAGAAAGATAGTCAGAGACGCACTTTAGATAAAGTTATTTGAATTGCATAAACGTAAATTTGCAACACTTCCAGTACCATTGTGTTATAGGCCTTCGGATACACGGCGACAGAATATTGAAGTTGATATTCCTGGACAACAACAAAAGCAGAATTTAGTGTTAAATGATACTGTGCTGGTTGATATCAGCGTCGTCGAAGATGCATTGGGGAACTTAAAGAGTTCTGCTGATAAATCCCCGTGGACGTTAGGTTATGCAGCAACAATACACTCTTCACAGGGACTAACTATCACAGATACAATTGTTTGGATGGTAGATAATCGAATTGAGTGGTCGAATTTAGTTTATCTCGCAGTATCCAGAGTACGAAGAATAAATCAGCTTCGAAGAATTGCTGTTGACGAAGTCAATGATGACGATAATAACACTACAATCAGCGCCGACAACGTCAAGGATATAATCAGAAAAAAACTCTCTGGTTATAAACAACAGGATAAAAAAAATAATAGAAAATGTTTCATTGATGCTGAATTGATAATTACGCTGAAGCAACAACAGAATAATCACTGCGCAAGTTGCAATTGTATAATGCGTTGGAGTTGGTCGGATAAAGATCCTCGCCAATTTACCGTAGACAGAAAGAATAGCATCATTGGTCATACCAGCGATAACGTTATGCTGACTTGTCTTGAGTGCAACAGACGCCGGGGTGCTAGTTAAGACCACGCGGTGGTAATTGAGTATCCTCGGGAATTACCTGTAGTTGTTGTCGAGTAAATCCTCGCTGAGGAGCAGTTGAATCTAGTCTATAGACTGATGGTCTACCCGTAGATCGTGTTATCCCGGATATCTAATGCGTAGTGACGCTCCAAATAGGATCAGTAGCTCTTTTTTTACTACCCTCAAGCTCTCCTGGTTCATATAAATACCGAACAGTGACATTAGTACCAAGAATTTGTTCCTTGAAATCTTTTTGTGGTTGTACGGGTATAAACTTCCTTTTAATAGCGTTGTTAGGTTTCATGTTGATTGTTCTAGTAATCTCATTATTGATTGCGGTAACTACACCTGGTAATCTCTTAACCCATTCACGGGATCGTTTATCCTGGATGAATTCTTTCGCGTATTGATATCCAAATAACCGCTCTGCAAGAGTCCGATTAAATCGTTCACTGCCTGATCGCGATGTAGCGCAGTATGCCCTCGTCTGATGGCGACATTATGATGTTTCATCGTTGTTAAAACAACACCTTGAAATTCCTTGCCAGGATCAACTTGTAACAGATTTGGCCAGCGTAGTGGACCTCGTCGATAAATCCTTTCAAATGCAGAAGCTACTTCAGTAAATGATTTTGTCTTCAGCGGTTCTGCTTGTTTGTATCGACTAGCAATATCAACTATGGTTAACGCGTATTTGTAACCGTTGTCATGTGGTAAAAACAATATATCAGCTTGATGAACTTCATTAGGTGTTGTAACATCAAAATGCGAGTAATTAATTTGTTTAGGCGCTGGTAGATAAATTTGCCATATTGCTTGTTTAGATAACCAATTAGCTGCAGTGGTATTTTTTACTTTTGCTGCACTAGCGAGTTTACTGATTGATGCCTTGCCTCTCCAGTATCCTCTCGGAGAATAATAAATAGATTCCATATTTTTAATTACCAGCACCTAACATCAATTTGCCTTTCATGGCGGATTTTATCAACCATGAAGCCAATTTTTCTTTCAATGATTTATCAGGAATAGCATTTAACGCATGAATTAATTTCACATCCGCGAGATGTCTATGTTGAAGATTGCTGCTTTTATAAGCAACATCATGAGCATGACACGCCTTATCAATAGCGTGTATTGGATATTCACCGGGTTTGGGTTGGTTTTGGTCATCGAGTCTGATATCGAGTCTAGTCCCGGGTCCACAATAACTATACCCTGGAAGGTGCTTTTCTCCTGAGTATTTTGCCCACGGTGTTCCTGGGAGTTTCACTAACTTGGCTGCAATATCACCTCCTCGTTTTTTTTTAAAGCCTTGGTTGCACCAAGGGAAGTAAATCTAAATTTTTTCGTACTACATTGTACGCATTTACCAGAAAGAGCTGATCGATTATTTTTTGTTGTAATCGTCGTCAAGTCATTTGTGCCTGTACGCGCCCTACATTTCACACAATATAGATCCATAATTTATTATATAACATTATGAATGTAATTGATTATTCAGCTACGAGACGACGGGAACCTATTAAACACCATGCAATGTTACCAAATTCTATTCGCGTGATTATCATCGGACCATCTGGAAGCGGTAAGACACAACTGCTACTTAATTTGATAACGAGAAGGATGAAGTGGGACAAATTGTATTTGATTGCTCCGAGCGTAGATGATCAACGATGCTATGAAGTGTTAAAGGATTTTAATGAGAAAGCAATAGAAATTAACGGCGATGGTGTTATTGAGTTTATAACCGATATCGAAGAAGCACCGAGCATTGATGATATTGATGGTGATATTAACAATTTAGTTGTATATGATGATATCATGTTAGACAATCAAAAGAATCCTGCTAGGATATTCTCGAGAGGGCGCCACAAAAACACAGATGTGATATATATCACTCAGCGTTACACTCAAATCCCGAAGGTCATCAGAGATAACTGCAATTTGTTATTCGTGTTTAACGGAGTTGATACACACACGCTAAGAAATATTTGGCAAACTTGGTGCTGCGGTGATATGGATCATAATCAGTTTAGAAATTTCTTTAGCCGCGCTCAGTCAATCCCACACGGATTTGTGACGATAAATTTATCAGATCCTTGGACTTGATCAGATATTTAGTTAACGAATTCCGAAGGATTTTCATAGCAGCAACGGGGTGAACGCCAATGACAACAGCGTCTTTTTTTTTACCCTTGGAAAGACTCAGTTTGACAAATAAGGCCCTAAAATCGTTAAGGCTCCATTTGGCAAAAGGAGGCTTTAAATATTTTGCTTAGAATATAACCATCTGATCCAAGGCTCTAGATGGTAAAAGGAAGCTTAAAATTATTTGCTTAAAAAGTGATTATAGGGTTGACCCTTTCTGCTGCTTGTGCTTCTTCCACTACTGAATGCGGCCTGTTTTACAGCGATTATGTCTATTGAATGTTGTTTCAGTCTTCTCAAGATGATATTCATCATCATATTACTAGCATTGCTGACCAAAATGTTGTTTTTTTCTTATTTTGCTACCACTGGAGATTCAAGTACTGTTCCCTCGATGGATTTGTTTACAAGGAAGCCTTCTACATTTATGGACATGTCCAACCCTCCACTATAGAAGAATACATATATTTTAGAGCGAGAGACAGCATCGCCATCGCCACCTGGAGTTATTGAACTCTGGCGCAAATTGGAAGACTCTAACAGTTGACACATGCGATTCAACACCTCATATGGCACATTATTGGACTCTTGTGAAGTCAGATAGAAAGTCCTAGGAGAACAACAAACTGAAAATAAGGATAAATTCTGATTTTTGCAAATCTAAACAAAGTTTAATCTAATATACTAAGCTTAGCAATACAACATGCGTCTCAAAATCAAGTTTTATTTTAAAAATCAATGCCCATTCTAATGTTTTCTTTGATATTGTAAGACGTCCAAAGAGTGTGCCCTCAATGTTACATCAGCGCTAATTCATTGCAAATAGATATCAATTTCTTAACGGATTGTCTTGTTTATCGAACCAGGATTATTTTTTTTGTAGTAAGATTGTTTTAAAATAGTATGATGACACTTAACATCCTAATTGTATTAATATTGGAGTACATTGCCCAGTACTATACAAAAAGTATTGATGAGAAATGTTTTAATAAAATAATTAATAGCAACGGTTAATCTTATTAAAAAGGATCGTTTGATTGAGGAGAATACTGAACACCAAAAGGTATGACTTTTGGGGATAAGGAATGGTCATTATAAACGACTAATACATATTGTGGAACTGGGTAATGCGCAATTACAAAATAAATGAGATATCAATAATTGTAGGTAAAAGACATATAGAGAGGTATATGTCATTCAAGTATTAGTAGAAATTTGTATCGGAATATATAATCTTTCCTCGACCATATATACGATGGCTACTGTCTAATTTACTGAAGGAGATTTAGTTAGTATGTTGAATGATATAATGCAATTGAACATAACTAAATATATTAGAGATCATTTTGATCAGACTTCTAAATGTACTGTGATGCATTTCTAATACATTATTATGTAGTATCATGCAACGATTTATAAAAAAGAAAGTAAGAAAATAATTAGGAGCAATATTTTTATTTGTATTCAAACAGTGATATATATATATATATATATATATATATATATATATATATATATATATCAGCTTTCAATTTCACAGGAACGTTTCCGTTTACTCAAATCAGGCCGCTGCTGTGGGCTAAAATCTCTGAACCCAAAGTAGAAAAGGCACATAATGAGACTCTTGGAAGGACTTTTGATCAAATTATGGTCTATCACTATTCAATAGCTTGACAGCCTGTTTGGAGGGGCTAGGCAAGCTTTACATTAGTCAAATTTTAGCTAAAGAATTCTATAGCCATGCTCAGTGAGGCTGGTGCACAGCTAATTTCCTCGAGGCAAAAGTTCCCTGATTTTTACAAATTTGGTTTTCACACTCATAGATAGAAACAAAACCTTGGATAAATGTATTCTTAGCCAATAAAAGCTTTTAATACAAGTTGCAAATGTGGCTATTATAACTAAAAATCTTAAAAGCTGTGTAATTAGCCTAATTTGGCTATCCACCTCAGTCTCTTTTACCATAATGTACACATATGACATCAATGCACAAACCAAATGTTTTTTGAGAAATATATATTTAGCAAATATTTGTGTAATATTGTCATAAGCTGAAGGTGTGCTTCAAAGGAATAAAATGTGTTTTGGGAAAGTGGTGAATCAGCTAATATTTGTGAAAATTGATATGTAAGCTTGGAAGAAAACAACAATGCGTCTGAATTTCTCAACATTTATTTATACAGTAGACTCATTCTGTATGGCACCCTTTTAAATGCAAGCAGAGTTTGGTATAAAGTAGTCAAAACCTGGTTTAGTGTTGACTTTCTTATAAACCTTATTGTTTTCTTTCTCAATTTTCTATAGAGCTTGCCTGTAGATTTTGATCACTGATCAGTGACCACTGTTATTCTCTCATGGATGCTTGTGCACTTTGACCGTGATTATCTTTCATTTCCACATCACTGAGCTAATCAATAACACTTGTTAAGACTTACATACAATCTCAACTGCCTGATTTAAACAACTGTCTTTAATTAGATGTATTGCATAAACAGCTCAGTTTATTGCAATCTACAACTGTTTTTTGTTAAGCGTATCTGTTATAAATCATTTTACCAATCCATCTACGTAGTGGGCCAACCGTTTTTATTTTCTTTCTTTATCTGCTGCCCTCCTTTCACATTCAACTCTCACTCGCTCTCTCTCTCTCTCATTCTCTTGCGTTATGATACTTTCTTAAATACTTATAAATTTCACTTATCAATATATAAGGTGATCTTTAAAGAGCACATGCGATCCTTCCGTTGGATTCCTAATGTTGTGTGAAATTTTAAAATGAATATACTTGAACATAGAACTTACTGTGTAAGATTCAAATTCAATGAATGAGTTAATACCAAACCATCCCAGTGATTCATAAAAGGTTAGTATATTAATATTAATTCTTAAGGTCAATTTTATATTTACCTCCATTCACCACCATTCCATTATATTAAACGTGTGCCATCCTTTCTGTTAACAAATGTGTAATCAGAATACTGTCTAGTGAATATATATTTTCTGAGCTCTAATCCAGACGAAATGAATCGAGAATCAAAATGATTATACCACATTGATATTAAATATCCATATTTTGAATGATAATATTTAGAACATATTTATGTAATGTAAATATCTTATTTTAAACATCGTTTCATCTATCTTTATTAACATATTCACCATTCACATCATCCCAAGTTGATCAGCAAGCTATATATTTTACTATTAGCATCTTACCGTTTTATTTTCAACTATTTGACTTTTGATATCGCTGGTTGATATGAAAACTTTAACTCTTCTGACTTATTTATATAACAGATTGTATAGCGCTAAATAGCCTAAAAGTGTTGGTGCACCATTAACATTCAATCAATGAATAAACCACATGGCCTTTATATAGCCGTATTATCAATGTGAATTTAGAACTTTCTGAAATTATATTATTTCAGGTAGTACTTTGTCATGTTTTTCCAAAAAATGATGTAATGACATAAATTCTACAAATTTAAAATTGAATACACTTGACCATTGTGCTTGCTGTATATACATCTTTGTAAGAAAAAAGTTAATATGCTTTGAACTTCAGAAAACCACAAACCTTTGCAGCACATAAATAAAGTACAGTTAAACGGTATAATCTGTTAAACCAACAAATCTAAGTAAAAAGAATGTAAATGAGTGAATGGAAAAGTTTGCAATTGTTAGTATGTCTTTATTTGAATATTTTATAAAAAGGGACAGAAGGCACATGTTGGATGATGGTACTTAGGTCCGATAGAGTAATAATGAGCATATTATCAAGTATATTGTAGCACTATTAATTGGATTCATTCCACCCTTTCCAATGCCAGTCCCTACAATGGAATAAAATTCTAACCTTCCTTTATCACAAGCATTTTTTACTGCAGCAGTATTGGAGAGATCTGCGGAGAGACTAACCCCAGCGTAGGTTCTAGAGGACACTATAGAAATCAATTTATCTCCAAGCATGAACATAGATTTCTGTGTGATTTTCTTCTTCGAAAATATGACAATATTGCTTTTATCAGCATTGTACCACAGTCTCCACTTCGATGCATAGTCATTGAGGTTACTAAGTAAAACACACATACAATTAAATGACGAAGATAGCATGGACGTGTCATCTGCAAGTAAAACACAGGGGATACTCAGAGTGCCAACTTGTATTCCAGATTTTGTAGATTCATGCAAGGATATTAGGTCATTTATCATGACTAAGAATAGCCATACCGATAGCGTTCTTCCTTGACCTACTCCTTGATTGACAAGGTATGGTTTCGAATGATATCCGTTGAGCAGAACATGAGCTTTAACTTCTTGAAATGAATCTCTAATTAATCTCCACATTTTTCCGTTGATTCCGAGATGGAATAGCTTATAAAAGAGGCCATCATGCCACACCGTATTAAAGGCCTTCGCATTGTCCAGGAATGCAGCATACACTTTTGATTGGCCTTCCAAGTAATGGGCTATTCCTTCTTTTATAATGAAAGCTGCAGTAATGCCACTGCATTCGCTTCGAAATTCTTGTTGTAATGGATGAGGGAAACCGATTTTTTCGCTGTAAAGAATTAGCCTTTTCAGCAATATTTTTTCAAAAACTTTTTGAAATACTGGAACGATTGAGATATCTCTATAGTTATTCATATCTAACCTATCTTTGTTCCCGCCTTTAAAGATAGGTATAACATTTACAAGTTTGAAGTAATCAGGATATGTTTCCAAGGAAATTATTCTATTGTACACTTTGCACAAAATATAACTAATCGACTGCCATGCAAACATTAAATGCTCTGCACATATGTTGTCATGTCCACATGATTTACTTTTCTTCAGCTCTCTTACAGCATCTTCAATGTCTTTCGGTAGTATGGTTTCACACATATCCTTATCAGCTCTGTCATCAATATTTGAATCCACAATATGTTTCATTTTGTTTCTAATTTCAGGTGCAAACGATTCGTTAAAATTAATATCTGGTATTTCAGTACTTAACATTTTAAAATGTTGGCACCATGCGTCACAAATTCAATCAGGGTCCCGTATTATTTCTCCTTCCACTTTTAGTTCAGAAATATCTTGTCTCTGCTCCTTCTTATGTAGTCTTACTATTCTGTAGAATTTTCCTACATCCAGTTCTGCAGCTTTTTCCAGCTCATTTAATTGTTCTTGTTCATACTGGTATTTTGCCTTGTTTAATTGTTTTCTGAAATTTCTTTTGGCACTTTTGTATCCTGCATTCGTTATAAATTGTGTCCCACGTGGCCGTTCATCTTTTATAGATAACAATCGTTTTTTCTCATCTCTTTATGCAGTTCAGCCACATTAAAAAATTTCCAGCAAGGTTTTAAGTGTGGAAGGAATCTTTTTTGGGGAAATATTTTATAAGCTGTGTTGCGTAGAACGGTCGCGACAGTAACAAGGGTGTTTTGCACATCCGAAATACTATTTACAAATAGCTGCTTTGAGTTCAATGTACCCAATCAACAACAATTATTATCATTGCATGATTACACTAAAGTTTGTTTCTGTCAATGTCGGATGATATATGATAACATTGTGAAGCACTTGCACCAGATGTTTTAGTATGAACTTTTGTATCTATCAACTTACTGATGTCATTCTGTCTGTTTCCATGTCGTTTTCATCCAGTAAATGTCGGTCAGCAGTATGTATTTTTTCTGACACTTCCCAAAGTGTATGTATGTATGTATGTATGTATGTATGTATGTATGTATGTATGTATGTATGTATGTATGTATGTATGTATGTATGTATGTATGAATCTAAGTATGAATGTATGTATTTATATATGTATGTATGTATGTATGTATGTATGTATGTATGTATGTATGTATGTATGTATGTATGTATCTAAGAATGTATGTATGTATGTATGTATGTATGTATGTATGTATGTATGTATGTATGTATGTATGTATGTATGTATGTATGTATGTATGTATGTATGTATGCATGCATGTATGTATGTATGAATGTATGTATGTATGTATGTATGTATGTATGTACGTACGTACGTACGTACGTACGTACGTTCGTACGTATGTATGTATGTATGCATGCATGCATGCATGCGTGTATGTATGTATGTATGTATGCATGTATGTATGTATGTATGTATGTATGTATGTATGTATGTATATATATATATATATATATATATATATATATATATATATATATATATATATATATATATATATATATATATATATATATATATATACAAACACACATATAACCATGGTCAGGTATATTGTATTTTACCATTTGTTTTGGCTCGCAAGAAGCTTCTTTAACCACTGAATATTTTTGCATGAAATATATTTTCTTGTAAAAGCAATGAATGCATTCGCGAAAATAATGTTCAAACTCATGCTTAATGATTTTTCTCTTTCACTTCGAATGTGCACTTAATAACACACTACGAAGTGTCCCTCGTGTAGATTTGCCCAGAAAAATGAGACCTTGAGATTTTTGAGAACGAAAACGAAACGCGTTCATGCAATATGTTCATGGAATATGCTGACAAAGCCGGTGCTCGGACAGGCAATATGTGGAAGAACAGATCGCATAATTACTTCAGTTATTCGTTTAGAATACAAATGTTTCGTTGAGGAAAAGATTATGAGTTGACATGATGTCGATATGCTATGGATAAGGAATACTTTGATATATTTCAATCTCATATCTTAAAGGTACACGAGTATAGGTATTATTATATTGATCTAATGGCGCTACAGAGGTGAACTGTGTAAAATAACACTGTTGATAAATAATCAATTATATATCCTAACAAAAAGAACAAAGCCATTTTCCAGATAGTTTCACATATGCAGTACCAAAACCACTACCTGATGAAGATGAAAATTATGGTAAGGGACTCGACGTCTTTGATTTTGTGTTTACAGTTAGACATTTCCTTACAAACAAGTAATGGATACTGACAGCAGTAACTAGGATTCAAGATGCGCGGAATCGGCGTTAAATCGGGCCACAAGTAACGCTAACATTGATATTAATCAGTTTCAACTTGTAAATTAATATCGTTTCAGTTTTATCCACTTGTAAAAACAATGAATGCATTCGCAAAAAGCTTTTTAAAGCCCAACCCAACAAATATGTACTGAATTTACACTTTCACTTCGGATGTACACTTGACAACACCCAACGAAGTGTCACTGATGTGGATTTGCCCAGGGCTGCCAAAAAAGCAGAGAGCTTCTGATTTTTTAAAAAGAAAATGAAATGCGTGTATCATTCAATATGTTGACAAAGCCGATATTCGAACAAGCAATATTTGGACATACACATCGCAAAATTAAATTCGATTGTAGATATTAAAATGCAAATAATTTGCTGATGGATGATGATCTGAACAGGGGTCGATATGCTTTGGCTTTATGGATATGGAATACATTGATAGATTTTTAATCTCATATCTTAAAGGTCCAATATTAAAGATGGTATGATATTGATTGAATGGTAATACAAGATGAATTGTGTAGAATAACAATATTGATAAATAATTAGCTACATCTTCGTTCAACAAGAACACCTACCGTTACAGACACGCGTTTTTAAGATATTTTTTAATTGGTCCACGAATAATGCTAACATCTGTATTAGTTAGTTTCCACGAGTCAATGAATATCGTTCATGTTTTATTCACTGATTTGATTAGCACCACTATGGTGTTAGACACCGAAAGAGTAAAGTCACCCGAAGCTTAAATAATCATCATCTATTTTCTCTAATTGTATGACCACTGTATCAAAAAAGAGTATATAAGTGTTTATTGCAACTAAACATCGACAGCATCGCGTTATTAGTATAAGGACTATGGTGTGTATTAAATGTTACCGACCCGATAAACTATTCAATAATGAGCTACTACAGCTAAGGAATAAATAAGGAAGAATGCGTTACTCATGAAATAGAAACTCGTTGAGTGATCTTGTAAGGTATATGTAGAATCGGAGCACCAACAACCGTTGGTGGATGTTGCATGAATAAGGACTGTAACAACTAGTAAACATACATAAATCAGAAATATTTTTCTGGAGAGAAAACAAAGTAGTAACAATTGTGACTGGCGACGGTTGAATTCGCAAATACGTACATATTGAGAACATTTCACAAAATAGCCTCAATACGATTAATAAGTTGTATTCGTTAGCATCACAAATGTAATAGCATGGCTGCGATCGACGACTTGTTGGTGGAAATGAAAACCACGGGCGACTCAGAGCGCAGATGCGATATTGGGAAAACTAAACCAGGTAATGGATTTGCAAGAGATTAACATCTGAAAACTTTTATTCAGGTCTTACAGTTTGCTTAAAGTTCAGAAATTGAAGACATTTCCGTAACTCGTATACCTCTATTATGCTATCGAGGGAATGACAATATAACTCTTATAATAGCGATTTTGTTGGTAATTGATCACGCACAGAGCTTTTGCATAGTATTACTCTGGCGCCTGTTGGAAACTTTTATGAATTAAACTGTGCGAGTTGTCATTATATACATTGTGCTGTGAGGACAATGTCTTGATGTGTGGAGGTTTGTATATTTACATCAATAAAAATAAACATGAAAAACAATATTGTAACACACGGATATGTCTGTTCATGGTATGCTAGTGGAAGTGTTACATGAGGAAATAAAAGAGCAAAATAGCGTATTGTGCTGATAGAAGGAATCATAAACTAACATAAGAAAAATAAAAAAGTGGTTATCTGCAGGTAGTACACCATTGCCACAGAGAAGAATGGCATTGCAGAATTGTACATATTTATTCAAATATTTGCTTCATGTTTGGACTATTACTTGCATAATCATGAACAGTATATAAAACGAAATTTGGATTTTACAATGCAGGATAACATCATGTCGATATTAATGTAACAATAAAGGTTATCATCCAAGAAAATTCCAGAAATGATATTGACCAAGATGAAAAGTGAAACCATTTATAATGCTTGACGAAAGAATTATAAAAAGGGAACCATTAAATTAATTTAGCAGATTTATCAAGACAAACAAATAATACATGCATCAATTATTCAAATTGTTCTACGTGTGTTTGGATATTATACACTCATTCAAGTCAAACGTTGTAGTATTAATGCAATAGGAATAAATTCGATGAAGCTATAAACGTCGGATCGTGATTTCTGATTCATACACCAACATATATATATATATATATATATATATATATATATATATATATATATATATATATATATATATATATATATATATATAATGTTCCCACAAATCCTTGTTAGTTGAATATTTGACAAATAAAGGCATTTTGCTTTTCACAATAAATGACATTCATCCGCCAGTCGATGTTTCGACTCATTTCTATACAGCTAAGAATTCCGAGAGCAGGTGGTTGAAGTGGACCCCAAAAGGGAAAGGTGTTTGGAAAATCTTCAAAACCCTCCAACGGGGAATAATTAAATTTTAGTGGGTATCCAACAGCCCCTAACCAGACGTTTCCATTGCATCTGTCTGAAATAAAACATTAATTATAATTTCTTTATTTTTATTGCAAAATGTTTAGACATTGCAATTAATTATTAATTTTTCCGTTAGATCATGGGCGAAGCAGAGACGGTGAACATGTCTTTTTCTGAAACGTCATTTTTGAAGCAGAAAAGGATTATACGAAAAGGGATAAAAAAAAACACTGATAAAAAACTGAAGCATCTGACTAACCGAGAGTAACTCTATTGGTTTAGTCTTTTCTTAATTTATCTTTGTGGTAAGTGTGTTTTTTGAAATGAATATGTGTTTTTTAGTTTACCTTTCGACGTTTCATTGCCATCGCATTCCCTCTGATATTCAAATAAAATCATTATTATATAAATTTCTTGACCGAAACATTTATCAAGACCTATAAAATATCGTGACTTAAGAGCATGTACATTTATCATCATAATCCGTGTACGGAAGCTTGCGCACGTAAAAAAAGATTTAAGTTTAATTAATCCGATATCTCCTGAACACCATGTATTATGGTTATTTCTGTGTATGTGTACCAACTTCCTTAAACAAAGCTAAACATATTACAGTTATCTCTGTTCAACTTAGGTATATGCGTGCATCTCTGTTGTTACAAAAAATATATAGGTTCCTCCATTTATGTCGTAGTTGTTCGAGACATTTTTTAATTTTAGTTTACTAGTTGCGAACGAGTTTAGTCTCTTACTCAAAAATTATATTGTCTCAATAGGCCACATTGAGGAAAAGAGTAACTTAACGGTCATTCTAATCAAGTTTGCTAGCATTTGAAATGTTTTGATTATCAGTGCACGTAGTAAAAATACACCACAGTCCTGGCACGCTAATGTTCTGGGAGGAAAACATCCATTGGTCTATTTAAATAATATTCGATTTTGTCCTCCTCTTTTTGTATTTTAACTTTCAAAGCTCTTTGAGTGTCTCAATCTAATAGAGTTCCTAATATTTTGTTAACATTTCACAATTTATGACTACCTCAACAGTTGGAAGCTAACACCAAAGTCACACAAACAGAGGCGGAGTATTTTTGCCGACACTTTTTGTTGTTGTTGGGATTTTGGATTTTCAATACCGTGCCAGAAGAACTTTCATACACATCGTCAGAAGATAGCTCCTTATTATTTTATTTTTGCACGAACGTTTCTAGTATATTAAACAAGCCTGATGATTTTACCTTTATTTTGCCTTGCTAGGTCCCTGAAAAACTGGTAATTGCATTCGGAGGGCACCAAAAGGTCACCTCTTTCCGCTATACAGGCTGATTGTGCAGTATTCCAATTCTGGCAAACGGATGATTCGTACCGATAACAGAATCTCCCACACGATTCTTCGAACAAGGAATATTTTGGTGGACATGCTGGAGAAAAGACGAATACAAGTAGATTGTAAAAAACAGAAACATATCTCAGCTTACCATGTACAACTGCTCTTCAGGAAATTTAAGCAAGTAACCAAAGTTAATAATAAAGAGTTTTCAAAATCTACAATTTGTTCCATGGTAACAATTTAAAGCCAATCAATCAACTGTAGTAGATGTAACATACATATTTGTAATCTCATATCAACATTATTACCATTTGTTTTGATTTTACAATTGCTTCCAACGTAAACTATTTCTTACTTAGGTAAATTTCATGAAATTTTGATAAAGCTATTTCTATTATTTTAAAGAACAACATTGTGTGGTACTTTATGACATCATAACGGTTGTACTCCTTAGAATGTGAATGTATGTATGGGTGTGTGTGTATATTTGTGCGTGTGTGTCTGTCTGTGTGTGTATATATGTTACTTCAATCTTATATTGCATATGTTATTCCTAAGTATATAATTTGATATTCTTTATTTAACCCGAAAAATGGCGTTAATGAAGCCGTATTGTGAGCGTACAAAATTAACGTTTTAAAAATATTATATTTCAAATTACATTTTCATCTTTACTTCTCATTATTTGAAAATATATTTAATTACAATGAAGAAGAGTTACTTTGTTCCCATAGATAGATAGATAGATAGATAGATAGATAGATAGATAGATAGATAGATAGATAGATAGATAGATAGATAGATAGATGGATGGATGGATGGATGGATGGATGGATGGATGGATGGATGGATGGATGGATAGATAGATAGATAGATAGAAATTTGCAATCATATGCTGCAAAACATTACTGTTTTGCAGATTAACTGTATTCCTTCTAAATTAATGCGCGCTAAATGAGAATATGAACATTGAATTATTATTCTCAACACAAACAACATTTTCCTTTGTTGAAACTAATGTGATCCCTCCCTGCATATATGGATTACACTATCAGACACAAGTCAGCCTGGTGCTGCCATCCATTATTCTCATAATAACTGATTTTTTCAGAGGTTCATGTCTTACTGCGACATATTTAATGTCATCAATTAATATTAAAATTAATAAATAATAATCAATATATAATAGATTTCATGCTTACTGTTCATTTCCTATTTAGAACGCTTGTGTATTTCTAACTTTATTTTAATTAATTTATCAAGTTGTACATATACATGGCCTTGCTAGCAAGAGTAAAGCACACTTATTGCATTTTAATCTATTACAAAGTCTGTTGAAAAAATGGACTTAATGTAATTAAACATACGTTTATCTTTATTAGAGATCAAACAGATAAATAAAAAAACGCCAATTTGGTATTTACATCACAGAATTTACTGCCTCTAATGATTTTAACAGACTTCACGTGCTCTTTTGTGTTCAAAATAGAAACATTAATCTTGAAGATAAAACACCGTGTACAAACTTGAAAAAGCATTGGAATGTCGTTAACGTGCTACTGTATTATTTTACCTTTAATAAAGACCCTCACGCCTCTTTGATTCCAAAATGTATCATTAAATTCTTCTTTATAACATCATTACCAATAATGATGTATTTTATTATCATAAGCTATAAAGGCTTTTTTTTATCTCAAGCCTTACATTTGACTGCATTTTAACCGTAACTCGAAAATGTGAGACTCATTTTTGTTTTCTATCACTGAAATCTTTATCGGTAGATAATTATTACTTATTACACGTCATCTTGCAACGTAAATTTGTTAATTTTTGTAATTAAATTTAATGTATTATATCAAATCAATGAGCACTAAGCTCTTTATATTCTAATACAATCTTAATCTACCGGTAAGTTATAAAAATGGCGAGGGAACCATTTATTCGCAAAACCTTTAAAAGTAGTAATAATATAATGAACGTTTTCAACGTTTCTTTCAAAATGGCAGTGATTCAGTCTTATAATGAAAAGCAAGATTTTCGAGGCTCACCATATCTTGGTGATCACCGTCAAACAACGGCTCATCGTCAATATTGTTGGAAGAAGTTTAAAAATTGTAAGGGTTCACTTTTGGATGATAAGCTTTGTCCAATCTATTAAACCGGAATAAGTTTTTAAACAGAGATTAGTTCAGGGAAGTTTCTTTCAACGTTCTAATTTTGGCAAAGTTTTCCATCTACAACAAGCATACAAAAAATAACACGTGCCAATTATACCATAAGTACAGTATGATTCCATCACTAATTGCAACTCATGGTAACTTCATATGACACGTTTTGTTTCCTTATTTAATATTAAACATAGAAACATTCAACAGTACAATTAAGCAAGGAATGATCATAATAATAACATTTGTTGATATGAAATGACATTAATGAATTATTAATGGATTATAAATATATGTAACATATTCTGTATTGTTAACTATGTAAGCACTTGAGACACATTGAAAATGATAGACAACACCCACAATAATTAGTAACCTGGTTTGTTAAATATCAAACCAAACAGTATTTAAGAAAGGTAAACAAGGAACATTGTCAACAAAATCAAACAACTGTACAATTTGTAAAGTAATTATAAATTTAATACTATAACATTAAACAGTTACATATTAACGTTTATCTTTCTAAACTAATAGGCCACTCTGCAAGCTGGAATTTATATCAAACTAACGTAGTTTATTTCAAAACATATTTCATTGCCTTATTTTAATTTAGAAAAGCGATTTGATCGAAGATCTTAAAACTTAGTATGCCTTCTTCCTACATGAAATAGTACACTTTAGATTTTTAAGGAACGTTTTACTTAGCCAAGATTGCATGTTGGGAAATACATGCAGACAAAGCAATGCAAAAACCGACAGACAGACCCCGAGGCTTGATTCATCCGAGGACTATTGATTTTTTACTTAACCTATAATAACACCATTCTTTCTCAAAATATAACGCTATTTCATTGTGTCAGTTATCTTCATGTACGATCCATGTATGTCGCTTTCCAATTCGTTTATTGTATGTTTGTTTCTGTAACACAAAACTCTATCAAAGGGAGAAATTTAAATATCAATTATGAGATGTCAAAGTTATTAATAGTTAGAATTTATTAACTGATGTTGGTAGGCAAATACATATGTTGAGTCTTGAATATAATAAGCCTGTTGCCTTTCCAAATACGAACTCTAAACTAACAAAATAGAACAATTGTTTTGCTAACTGAAAAATGATACTGTGTTCATAGAAGAGCATAAGAGAAACATGAAGGAAAAGACCATATGAAGGTCACCTGAGGCAGGCGTAGTTGTAATTGGTGCTAGTGTCGTAGGTGTAGTTCGGGCTGGCGTCGTAGGTGTAATTCGGGTAGTTCGGGCTGCCGTCGTAGGAGTAGTTCGGGCTGGCGTCGTAGGTGTAGTTCGGGTAGTTCGGGCTGGCGTCGTAGGAGTAGTTCGGGCTGGCGTTGTAGGTCCAATATTTCTCTGAACAAGAAAATCTCGAAACAAGAGTACAACAGGTAGGGTCATGGCTGAAAAAGAGGACACATGTAGAAAAAAGCCATATTTCGCACTGACAGAAGTCATGAAGATCAAACAAAATGTAGAATATTACAAACTAGTCAATAAAAATGAACATATAACAAATTTATGTTCTTATTTCATCTAGTTGCCTGTAAATCGATATATTAAGTATAAAAAGGTACCGTTAGGAGAAACGTACGTTCCCAAAATTGTATATGTTGCAGATACAAGTAACAGGAAACAACACAATAAACGATGAAAAGATTATCCAGGATAATTTGAAAATCAGAGAACTTAACACGACCATGATTTACAATCAATAGCTGAAAGAAACTTTATGTAAACCGTCGTGAAAATTAAAAGCAGATGCAGAGAGAACGTTATTTTAGTTTTCCTGACAATTATATGAAAAACGAAAGTACATTAATCATCGAACAACAAAGACTGCAATGCATATGTCTAAAGGTTATACATACATACATACATACATACATACATACATACATACATACATACATACATACATACATACATAAATACATACATACATTCATACATACATACATACATACATACATACATACATACATACATACATACATACCTACATACCTACATACATACATACATACATACATACATACATACATACATACATATATACGTGTGATTTTAAGTGTGTGCTTGCGTGCTTGAGTTTTTACTTGCGTACGTGTGTTCGTGTATACAAGCATGCATGCAGATAGATATGCAAATATCCGCACTTACGTATGAACGTGGCAACATAAATGCTTATATACAAAGACAAAATCTCGCATGCATACAAAGACATGCCTATACAGACAGAGAGATTAACATAAAATTTGTCAAATATGTCTGTATTTAGATGGAATATAAATACCGAAACAATCGAAAAGTGATCCACATCCATTGTGTTTCCACGATAGTGCTTGTGGGCCCGGGAATATATATTCTCCATTAATGATGTTGGTCAGTAGGCAATTTTCGAGCAGAGCAACTACTACCAAAATGATGCTTTTGTGTCTCATGCTTTTAGTACCTATATACTAAAACAAAATATATTGATCGCATCTATATATTGATCTATCTTTACATCTATTTATCTTAATATATAATCGATATATAATGTCATATGTATATCATTGATATATCATCGATCATGTAATGATTGCCATGTCAGAGTAGCGCTGTCAAATATGCCAGAATTATGACTCGCTGTGATACAAATATTCAACTAACATCTAACATCATAGAGTTTAAGTAGTAGACTATTGCATAATGCTACCAGAAGCATGAGCGTTCGATGCTCACAATATTATGATTTAATTAACTTCTGTATTTTTGTGGGTAAATAAAGTTGTCCAAACAAGGGTGTCATTAAGAGTGACAGTAAAGATCAAATTGCTATATAGCTGTAATAAATACATCATATCGAATTTTCAGAAAAGGCAAAATCTTGGTGAAGAATATGACAAAAATTGAGAAATGTTGTTGTATGAATTCTTCATAGAAATATATAAGTGGCTGACATAAGGCATGGATGTCGTACGCTCCCTATCTATATATTGTATGCAGAGTGATAAAAACGCAACATTAACAAAGCGAATGGGATACATTTTCTGAAAGTCATAATCAAGTCTCATGAGCAAATATTACTGATTCGAAATACAAACACAAACAAAATGGGTTTACCCTCTTATATACTGACATGCTAAATGTGAATAAAACGCAATATTGACTCCAGTGGTTAAGAGAGAGATAGGTTCTATGCACAATATGAAGGCAAGCCAAAGTATAGGAAAAGGGAGTTTTTTTGCACTAATGCGAAATGCAGGCGAACCACAACTGGTTATGAGGCACCATCCTACCGATAAACCAATGATTGAAAACTTTGTATTAAGTTAATGATATGTTAAAATCTCGAGCCATTGGATTTAGAGTGATGCTGTTAGAGATGAAATAAAAACAACATTTTCCAGAGATTCGTGACATTTTGAGCGAATATACTAATATAATAATAAGCATGAGATGCACTTGAGTTAAATTAATGTTACATGCGCTTTTCTCTGCCTGCGACCATACAGTTCATTGACATCAGCATGATCCTACCCGAATATCATTAATAAGTTGTCTGCTTCAAACCACATCTAAAGCTTTCGGCCAATTTAACTTTCCACTGTCAGACGCATTTTTGAATCTGTTATTGGTGATATACAAGGAAAACATGGTCATAACTAATACCCAAGCAGTGAGGTATGATGATGTGTGTCTGGAATATCTTTGTTGGATGGTGTACTCGAACACAAAGCACCATGCATGATAGGTTCGGGTTCAATGCCGCCTTCTGTATTCAGCACCAAACTGTGACTGATAACAATGCCTTTTAATGCAACAGAAATAACGAATGCCACAGACTAAGATCATGCAAGAGGGTTATGCTACAGCATGCTGTATTCTTCCGTGACAAGCATTTGAAACATCTAACGAAAACTATGTACAATGAATAATGATGCATACAGCACTTACGATACAATCTTCAGATTTGTCAAATTCAGCCGCGTTCCGGATGGCATCGATGTTCTCTCAGGAGACAATAATAGAGAAAGTATTGAGCGGCGCGGACGAGAAGGTGACCTTTCCCCGGAAATCTTCACAATGTTATCTACTCCTCAAGCCGCAAATCCCTGACATAATCTCGATGTAGACTAGCCTGAGTTTCAGACGCCACGCTTAAACAAGGTTGCAATCGTGTGTAAAAATACCTAGTGGAGAATGGTTATGGGGAACAAAATGGACACAGGAATGGTACTCTTTATATCTTATTGCTTTTTTCTCGTTTAATAATGTGGGTTACTTGTGCATACTTATGTTGTGTAACAATAATGTTCTGCATAACAGTTCGTCTAGCAAAGAATTCAGTTAGATTATTGTTATTAAACGCGTGTAAACTTCACCTACTTTACCTGAAACAACAATATTGAATACAATGGTATCATTTCCCACTATTGTCTTCCATGTACCTCTCTGGTAACATGCTGATGCTATTTATTATCAAACTATTGTACCAAAAACCTCCATTATTTCTTAACAGGGTGATGCATATATACGTAATTTATTGAAATGCAAGAGTAGCACAGAAACCTCTAGCTATCAACGTAGTTGGAGAATAAAAATGTACCAACATGTCACTAAGATCTGAATCCCAATGCTCTACCAAAAAACGATGATAAACAAGGTTATTCCACGTTGCATTATATTTGTACTAGCGCCTTAATTCGGACACAAATATATGTGTAAAACAGCCTGAAAGGACAGCATTAGTAAATAAATTAAATTAATGCATATTTTTTCGAATTAATTTTCATTCTACTTATTTCACACATCTTCCAAATAGGTTGTCCTTTTCTTACAATGATTGTATTAATAGCAGTTGTGTTTTATTCAAAGTGCATCGATTTCATTTCAGTAGGAAGAAACTTGTAGGTGCGAGAACATTGACAATTTCTTGATCACTAGATTCGTCGTAATAAGAACTCGTCTTTTTAGAATGACATGAAAACATACATATAATCGGAGAAATTCTTATCAATAAAGAGATGACCATAGAGGTTAAGAAGTCACTGTGGTACACATAATTTGTAATGTACAAATTAGTAAAATTAGACTTACCGTTTCATCCCGTGAAACTAGCAAAATAAAAATCCTTTATATTGGAAATCACACCAATGCACGACAGACGGTATTACATTTGACCAATGGGTTTTCTGAATAGTACCGCCCTCGTGATCTCGTGACGAGAAACGACGAATCAATGATAATGTTCCGTGTTATAATATTCGCGCATGCGGGCTACGTTCAAGGAAAAAAAAAACTGTACTATAAGATAATGACTTATTTTTAGAATACCTTACATACATACATACATACATACATACATACATACATACATACATACATACATACATACATACATACATACATACATACATACATACATACATGCATGCATGCATACATTCATACATACATACATAACTATTTTCTGGAACTTTGTTTTTTACATTGCATACATGTATGTGTTTCTTAAACTAGAAACTACTATATAATAGCTAACGGCATGTATCAGACACGTTATAGTGGCTAGACATTTAAATGATTATAGACAATTATACTGTACTGACTAAAATGGTTATTTCAAATAGTTCATATAAATCCTGTTACTATATATCAACAATGACTTGTTGCACCGGCCAAATGGCTCTTTACACTAACATCGTTCTTTTATAGTTTTCTTTTTGAGGAAAACAAGAGATAGTTTCGAATTGTTTACGTGTATTCGGATATATCAATAAATCCATATCTTCTTTATAAATTCCCACAGTTTCACTAAACAGTTTGCAATAATAAATTCAAAATTATAACAAAAATGTGATCGACCATTTGGTGACACACCAATTATATAAATTTAAAACATTCCCGGAAGTACAGAAGGAAGTGCAAATAAAATTAACCCTGGGATACAAATTAATTCCGTTCAAAAGTACAGATTAGTTATGTAGGCCTATTTTGTGTGTATGTTTGTATGTAAGTATGTAGAAATGATACTGAAGTATTTGTCATGGAATTGGTTGCCATGACAAATAACTGATTTCATTAATTTTGGATGCTCTCATTGAGTAAGTTGTTACGGCGTTCACCTCTGATACGGGAGGTCCCGGATTCATCCATCACAAAATCATATCAAGGACGTATACAAGTGACACTAGTAGCCACCTCGCTTGGCTCATTGCATTAGGAGATTAGTGTTAGGACTGCGTGAATTGATGTCTACAAAATCTGACTGGATGGGACATTATATTACATGTCTGCGGCTTGACGCACTATTGCTTCATATGACTGTAAAAGGCCAAAGTCGCTGTTACTATTTCTGCTCTATTACGAACTAGTTATTTATCATTATATCATCAAATTTCTTGTATGAGAAGCTAATAAAAAGTGACAGTGGAAATCTGTAAAGTCTCAATATTTAAAAATGAATAACTATTATAATGTACAACCATTAACAATTAAAACCATACAGATAAACATGACACGTTAAGTAATGATCAATTAGTTGTGAGATATGACAATAAGAATAGCAAATTGCTGATATATTTCAGATATGTATTTGTAGTCTGTATGTCTATATGTCTTTCTTATGCTCCTTTCGAATGAGGTCAACTTACAAATTTAGATATGTACCAGCTAAGATGATTAGCTTAGCCTAGCGACAAACCAATAACAGTATTTGACATACATGCATACATAAATACACACAGACAACATACATACATGCATGCACGCATGCATACATACATACATACATACATACATACATACATACATACATACATACATACATACATACATACATACATACATACATACATACATACATACATATATACATACATGCATGCATGCATGTATAAATGCATACATACATACATATATTCAAACATACACAAATTTTGTTACAGAATTAGACAAATCAATAATTTGGTTATGCCCTAGAAATTTTTGACTGATTTTCGTTGTAAATTCTTATAACGCTATTTATTGTGAATAAGCGTTTTTTCTGGTAAGCTACGGAACTAAGATTTATCTCGCTGCAACTCGCGACAAAATACATTATAATTATGATCTGCCTGTTTAATGTTCCCTGAATATTAGCCACTGTCTTATGGATTTAAGCAAGATCAATTTATGACCGACACACTGGTCGTTTTGGATGTCGTCGAGGAGTGCACGTTCTACATTGTGCTCTTAAGCCATAGGGTTGTGTGTTAAATTTATATTTTATTTGATATGCAATCTTATTAAGATTTTAATGTTATATCCTGTAAGGATTAATTTTTTACAACGCAGATTTGAAACGTTGTGACCTGTGAATTACACGTTTCTATTAGAGTTTCAGGTCTTAGGCTATATATATATATATAGGTATTCGTTTAGAACCCATTATTAGTATCAGTTTGGTTGTATCGAAGCTGACAGAATTAACTGACAAAAGAGCTGGTCAGTAGCGCTGTCTATATGTATGTATGTATGTATGTATGTATGTATGTATGTATGTATGTATGTATGTATGTATGTATGTATGTATGTATTTATGTAGGTATGTATGTATGTACATGTGGCGGAGCCACGACTGTAGACGTAGCTAATAATTCAATGGTGCTGTATGTTAACTGTACGTGCATACATATGACTGACTATACATTTGGTGGATCCGTGAAGGGTGCAAGTGGCTGATAAAAGTTTGGGCCAACCCAAAGTTATGAATCGTACGACTGTACAAAGGTCAACAACCAATTTTTGTTCCAGTGGTATTTTCATTTGGGTGCATTTTCATTTATATGACCTTATTTTGAATCTTAGGTGTCTTCCATGAGATTTATATAAATCTCACTTACAGTGCAGCATATTTTAAACATATTTGAATACCTTGAGATTGTTTGAATTTTAATTTTGGTCCATACGTGACATTATGTGAATATCTTACAGTGCAAACTATTATTCGAAACGTATATGAAATCCATGATGTTTCTTGAATCTGTGTTTCAGATTGATATTACAAGTTTTATTTGTTTTCACTGTGTGAATGTTAGTAAAGAGTAATTGGATCAATATTGTGTTGTTAGCGTGTGAGAATCTTTATATTCTTACATGATATATTTTCCTCCACTAATTATGTTCATATATATCCATATTTCACACATTGTGTTTGAGATGATTATAGAATCCAAAACCTACTCGGTTTCTATTCTGCACACATGTAAACATACATGAATGCAATCATACATACATACAAACATACATACATACATACATACATACATACATACATACATACATACATACATACATACATACATACATACATACATACATACATACATACATACATACATACATACATACATGGTGCCTTGTTTATCTATATTTTAATTGTTGATGGCAATGCAATTGTATAGTTAGTTATTTATGCAAAGACAGATTTCCAAGATATCCAATATAAGTTTTATTAGCTTCTTATACAGGAAATTTGATGAGTTTGTGATAAATATCTCGCTACTGAGAGTGTAGAAATAACAAAAGTTACTGGGACACATTACAGTCGTATATAGCTTTGGGACATCATGCCACAGATGTAACATAATGTTCCATACTGTCAGGATATTTTGGCACAAATCAACCAAATCTTAACACTAATCCCTTAATGCCGTGTACCATGTGGGGTAGGTACTAGTACCATATGTATAAGATATTTGTATGATTTTGCATGGGGTGAACCCGGAACATCCCGCATCCTAGGCGGACGCTGCAGCTACGTAGGCCACTTTAGCCGTCACAATTTATGAAATCGAGATTAAATTATGTCATATTCTACACAGTTGTAAACATTACATTGTATCCTTCATATAATAGGTCACAAAATACCATTTGCTTTAACTATGAACTAATATTGAAAACAATAATGTTGAGCTAATATAAATAAACCATACCCAAGTGGCAGACACCATCCATTTGGAAATTCGAAATATGAATCAACTTTGTTTGCTTTGTAACACCACACCGGTATGTTTTACTCTTCACTCCTAGCTTTTTTTGCACAGACGAAGCTACATATATTGAAATCAACCTGTCCTTTGCTGCATATTAAAATCTATATCTTCTTTTTTCCCGAGTCCAAAGTTAGGAAGTTTAATTAGTACTGCATGCGTTTTAGAAATGAGTATCGAATGCATAGTATTTCTAGTATATTTAAAGAAACAGAACGTTTTGTATGGAGCCGTTTTCATAATGCACCAGGTATCAACTCCTGGAACTAAGGTATTAAATAGTTTTGTCGCAAGCGTGTGTTTACCTGTGTTAATAACATTAAAATTTGTTAACATTTAAGTTTTCGACTAGTTCATGTAGTAGGTAATAAAGTAATGTAGGGAAAGTTGCCGTTTTCAATTTAGTTAATAAAAATTTATAATTTTTTGACTATATATCAGAATGGCGCACTTCATTGATTTTATTCACCATGGAGTTCACACAATCGGTAAAAAAACGAAATGGGTTATGATTCCCAAACACGGTCTTTTTTTTATTTTACGACGAACACAAACAATTATTCAAACTAAATCATTTACTGTAACTTTAAACATGCATTCTATAAGCATTATGTTTATTAAGGTAATCAAATCAAAATAAAAAATCAGCCATATTATATGTAATCCTTTTTTACCATGAAGTTGTCAAACATAGCAAGGAAGAGCACGCTATGTACGAAGATGTTTCTACTTAAAAAGAAAACGTTCGTTATATCAAGCTGCGACAAATAGTTCATCATCATCATCATCATCATCATCATCATCATCATCATCATCATCATTATCATGCTGTTGATCTAGTGTGGTCGTTGAAGCACTGTGCTGAGGAAGATATGACCAGTTACTTCCACTTGTCTCGATCATGTGCCAATGCATGCATGGGTCTCCGCAAAACTTTATATCGTTCATCCTGTGATCTTGTGAGTCCACCTTATTTCTGTTCTACCTCTCCTTCAGTAGCACTGCAAGCTGCTCTGATGTAATGTTGTGGATAGACTGTTGGCTCTAATGACATGGCCATACCATTTCAGCGCTCTAAGGATGGTTCTGTATCATATGATTTCAAGTGACTGGGTTCTTCGTTGTAATTCTGATGTAAGGATCCAGGCCTCACATGAATACAAACTTTTTGAGATGACTAGTGCTCTCAATAGCCTGGTTTTAGTTTAAAGACATAGCTGCCGTTGTTTGTGGTGCTCGTGATAATATTTGGGCTCTTTATCCCTCTTCGATGATTATGGAACCAACATATTTAAGATGGCCCACTGTTTCCGGTTCCTGTTCTCGGACTTTAGTCTTGGCTGAAATTTGTTTGCCACTATTTTCATCAGCTTTGTCTTTACGGTTTTTATCTCCATGTCAAATCTGGAAATTGTTTTATCCAGGTTCTTTACTATCGTGGAACGTTCGTCTACATTGCCTGGCAACCCATCAATTCCGTCTGCAAAGCGTAGGTTGTTTTTTTACGACCTCTAATGCTGACTGTGCCACAGGGGTGTTCCAGGGCTTCCCTCATAATGCACTCTAAGTAGATTTTGAAAACGTTTGGTGACAGGAGACGGCCTTGACGTAATCCAATTGGTGTCATGAACCAGTCCCAAACATAACCTAAAACAATTACCGCACTGCTAAACCTTGGCGTCTTGGTTATATTTGTATATGTTGGACCCATGTTGTACTTCTTCACTGTGGCCCACAATGCGCCATTCTACACTCTGTTAAAAGTCTTTTTCAAATCTATGAATATTTCATACATGTCTTGCTGATGTTGCGAGTAATTTCCACACAGAACCTTAACATTGAATAGTTGTTATCTTGTGCTTCTTCCACTCCTGAATCCTGCCTGTTCTTCAGCGATTATTTCTGCTGCATCTTCTTTCAGTCTTCTCAAGATGATATTCATCATCATATTACTAGCTTGGCTGATCAAAATGTTGTTTCTTTAATTTTCCTGCCACTGAAGATTTAAGTACTGTTCCCTCGATGGATTTGTTTACAAGGAAGCCTGCTACATTTGTGGACTTGTCCAACTCTGCACTATACAAGAATACTAATATTTCAGAGCCATAGACATCATCGCCATCGCCACCTGGAGTTATTGAACTCTGGCGCAAATTGGAAGACTCCAACAGTTGACACATGCGATTCAACACCTAACATGGCACATTATTGGACTCTTGTGAAGTCAGATAGAAAGTCCGAAGCGTACAACAAACTGAAAATAGGCATAAATTCTGATTTTTGCAAATCTAAACAAACTTTTATCTAATATACTAAACTTAGCAACACGGCATGCTTCTCAAAATCAAGTTTTATTTTAAATGCCCATTCTAATGTTTTCTTTGACATTGTAAGACGTCCAAAGAGTGTGTCATCAATGATACATCAGCGCTAATTCATTGCAAATAGATATCAATTTCTAAACGCATTGTCTTGTTTATCGAACCAGGATTAATGTTTTTGTAATAAGATTGTTTTCAAATATTATGGTGACACTTAACATCCTAATTGTATTAATATTGGAGTACATTACCCAATACTAAACGAAAAAGTATTGATGAGAAATGTTTTTATAAAATAATTAATAGCAATGGTTAATCTTACTAAAAAGTAGAATCTTTTGAATGAGGAGAATACTGAACACCAAAAGGTATGACTTCTGGGTATAAGGAATGGTAATTAACAACGACACATACATATTGTGGAACTGGGTAATGCGTAATTACAAAAAAAATGAGATATTCATAATTGTTGGTAAAAGACATATAGAGAGGTATATGTCATTCACGTATTAGTAGAAATTTGCATCGGAATATATAATCTTTCCTCGACCATATCTGCAATGGCTACTGTCTTGTTTACTGAAGGAGATTTAGTTAGTATGTTGAATGATATATTGCAATTGAACATAACTAAATATATTAGAGATCATTTTGATCAGACTTGTAAATGTACTGTGATGCATTTGTAATACATTATTATGTAGTATCATGCAATGATTTATAAGAAAGAAAGTAAGAAAATAATTAGGAGCAATTATTTTATATTCAAGGAATGATATATATATATATATATATATATATATATATATATATATATATATATATATATATATATATATATATATATCAGCTTTCAATTTCACAAGAATCTTTCCGTTTACTCAAGTCAGGCCGCTGCTGTGGACTAATATCTCTGAACCCAAAGTAGAAAAGGCACATAATGAGACTCTTGGAAGGACGTTTGATCAAATTATGGTCTATCACTATTCAATAGCTTGACAGCCTGTTTGGAGGGGCTAGGCAAGCTTTACATTAGTCAAAATTTAGCTAAAGAATTCTATAGCAATGCTCAGTGAGGCTGGTGCACAACTAATTTCCTTAAGGCAAAAGTTCGCTGATTTTTACAAATTTGGTTTTCACACTCATAGATAGAAACAAAACCTTGAATAAATGTATGCTTAGCCAAAATAAGCTTTTACTACAAGTTGCAAATGTGGCTATTATAACTAAAAATCTTAAAAGCTGTATAACACTGGACAACAAATTTTTACAAAAGTCATGTTACTGAAATAAAATTAGTCAATTCTTATCAATTTTTATGTGATGAACACGAATATGACAGTCAAATTGCAAAATTGGCTCTAGTTTTTTTGTAATCTGCAAGAAATTAATGTTTACATAACGAAATGCATTCCAATAGTAAAAGGTCAACTGTAATAGCCTACCTATAAAAAAATCAAGTCATTGACTACATCTTAGGTTTCTTCGCCTGTCTCTTGTACAGCTGTTCGGGAGCATCTCTGAGGAGTGTCCAGCAGTAGTCCGCCAGCATTGTAGTGGACCATTTTCCTTGGTATCTTTGTTCCATTGTTGCGATATCTTGATGAAAACGTTCGCCGTGTTAATCACTAACAATACCACAGTTGCTAGGAAAGAAATCCAAATCGTAATGAAGGAAGTGAATCTTTAGAGACATATTGCAGTCAAGTTTCTTATACTTCATCAACATGTCTTCTACTAGTTCCTTATAGTTTTCTGCCCTAACATTTCTGAGGAAGTTTGTAGAAACTAGGCAAAAAGCATTCCATGCTTGTTTCGCGTCACCTTCCAGCAAGTTGTTGAACCGGTCATCTTTGAAAAGCTCTCGAATCTGAGGACCCACAAAAACTCCTTCTTTAATCTTTGCTTCGCTGAGTCGAGGGAATTTTACATGCAGGTATCGGAATGCTGGCAAAGTCCGGTCAATGGCTTTCACGAAGTTCTTCATCAAACCTAGTTTGATGTGAAGGGGTGGTAGCAAGACTTTCTGAGCCTCAACCAGAGCTGGGTGTTGGATATTCTTCTCTCCAATGGCTACATTCTGCCTGTGAGTCCATTCCTTCCTCATGTAGTGCATTTCCCTTGCTCGGCTATCCCACTCGCATAAGAAACACATGTATTTTGTATATCCTTGCTGCAGTCCCATTAAAAGGGCAACTACCTTCAAATCACCACAGAGGTGCCAGCTGTACTTGTTATACTCAATGGAATTCAGTAGCTGCCTTAAGTTATCATATGTCTCTTTCATGTGGACTGCATACGCTACTGGAATAGATGGAAGAATGTTTCCATTGTGCAAAAGCACAGCCTTGAGACTCAGTTTCGAAGAGTCCACAAATAGTTTCCATTCTTGTGGGTCATGAGTGATTTTTAAAGCATTCATGAGGCCCTCAATATCGGAACAGAATATCAGATTACTTTCCTTTCTGACGAAAGGCTCCAATTGCTGGTGGCGCTTTCGATATGCAGTAATTGTGACATCTTCTTCTAGAAGATTCCATTGTTGGAGTTTTGATCCTAGCAATTCTGCCTTGTTCTTTGATAAGTCCAAATCACGAATCAGGTCATTTAGTTCTTCCTGTGTTATTCTGTGTGGGGTTGATGATGCACCACAGTGAAAATCTGGATCACTGCATGCTGATGGACCAGGAGAAGAACAGGTCGACTCACCTTTGTCTTCGTCAGATGAATCAAGAGAATATTCTGCTGGAGGTTCTGGAATAGGAAGTCCCTCACCATGTGGAACTGGTCTCAATGCATACGGAATGTTTGGGTAGACTATTCTCGACTTCTTTCGTTTCGTTATTCCGCCGGAAAGAGGAGGAACCAAGCAGAAGTAACAGTCATTTAGGTGGTTGCTTGGCTCTCTCCACACCATTGGGACTGCAAACGGCATTGATGACCTTTTGCAATTCAACCACTGTGAAAGCTGTGTTGTACATGTAGCACAGCATATATGCGGAGCCCAATGCTTGCCTTGGTCACCAACCTTGCATCCGAAGTAAAAATGATATGCCTTCTTCACTTGAGAATTGATACTTTTCTTCTGGTTGGCAAATGTAACTTCCCCACAAATATAGCGAAAATTGTCCGCCGTATTAACACACTTTCGAGGCATTACTGTTCTTTATTGTACGTAAATGGATAAAATAATAAGTTTTATGTAACAGTAGCTTGAACTGTCTCGCACAACGTCTAAAATATTTTAAATGCTGAACCTATCTGATTGGGCTTCATATAGTACACTGCTTACGTCAGCTTCAGCAGCCGCCTGGCATTAGTATAATAGGCCTACACATGTATAGTACACAGCTGACGTCAACTTACTTCAGCAGCCGCATGGCATTAGTATTGCATTGCATCAGAAAATGATGCAATCAACTGTGGATGATGTGAGCATGATGGTATTATGCAATGTTACATCATTATTCCTGATGTTGCTGCAGTCCTACTGGAGAAATTTACACAGTGAAACATAGAAAATGAGGTATATGAATATCTTCAAAACGAGAGCCAATAAAAAAATTCACGGTTATATTCGTGTTCGGCACACCAAAATACTACAGATTAGGGCCTTTTCAAGTCAGTAATGATTTCACTGTTGACCAGTGTAATTAGCCTAATTTGGCAATCCACCTCAGTCTCTCTTACTATGATGTACACATATGACCTCAAGGCACAAACCAAATGTTTTTTGAGAAACATATATTTAGCAAATATTTGTTTAAAGGCATACAACCTAAGTAAAAGCGAATAAAATTATTTTGTTCTTTTTTCAGTTCGTGATTACTTATGTAGTTGAAAAATTACGATTCAGTCTGTTACTGAGGCCGAAATGAGGCTAGTATCGGTAATTTGGTGAAAAAATACGCGAATTTTAATTATTGTCTGCAGACAAAAATTTGCTATTCGCCACTCCTTTATTCATGTAACCTCTGTATTGACCTCTCCCGAAGATTAAGAATTTTAGACATGCGCAAACACGTGTTTACAAAAATAATGGCGTGTCCGCAACTAGATCGAAAGCAACACTTAAATTCTGAAAGGAGAAGGGAAAAAAGCTGTTTGGGCAAATTATGGCAGCACACGCATATGTATTGATGACCAGCATGAACGATGGAATAAAAAGAAATCCACTTTGAGCCTGGAAAATAATCCAGAGGTTGCCAAATTCTTGCTGGATACTGGTGAGTCTCAATTCTGCAATGTACAATCAAGTTTTTATACCACTGTTTATTTCTCTATTGTTAACTCTTTATCAAAACTCTTAAAATAACATATTTTATATAAACTGGCATTATTCCATTTAGCTTGAAATAAAATGCCACCGCCCTGCAACAATATCGCGGAAATCCGCATGTACATAACATACAGTAGCTTTATTTTGAGGCTACCAAAGGGGGTATTAATGATCATCTTCATTTTCGCACGCAACCATAAGACTATTTAGAGGCAAACAGTCACTACTGTTTTTTTTTTTTTAAATACAAATTATTTATAATGTAAATAGTGATGGCTGTAAATAAAATTAATGCAATACAGTTAAGTATATTTTATGCATGACCAAATTAAATAGCACACTATGTGTGCATAAACGCCCTTGGGGATGTGGCATCATTCCTTACCCCACGGGAAAAATTAAATAACTTTCTTTTGAAAGATAAAACAGTGAATAATGACCACCGTGGCCGGTTCACTTTAATTTAACATTCATTCATTCACTCTTATTTGTAAAATATATATAATTTTTGTGTCTAATGAAATATTTATTTTCCCTTGCTATATTAGTTATGAATTTAATGCCATTGCAAGGAAAACATCAGAAACAGAGGATTGTCAAAGAAGACATGGCCACAACTTCTACACCTGGGCCAACAGTTCATAGGATACAAATTCCTGCTGTCTTTGATATAACCACATCAGAATCAGATATGACATCTATGTAAGTATTACTACATTTTATTAAATTTTATGTATATTTACTTGTTTACAAATATTTTGGTAGATGCACCTGGAAATGTATCATTCTATACTTGTTTAATATTTTGCAGTTGGAAAAGATTGTACATTTTGTTAAAATATGATTTGTTTTATTTAGAATAATATTTTTGTTGTAAATTGTTGGCACGTGTCATTTTTGTTATTGATATGTTCCTCATCATGCTGTTTGTATTTTAGTTAGTCTCAAGAGAGAATAGTCTTTGACTAAATGAGTCACCCCTTTAAATAAATTATTATTATTATTATTATTATTATTATTATTATTATTATTATTATTATTATTATTATTATTTCTTGAAACATTATCATTCCCATTATAATAACCAAGATAAATGATAATGATTTCTTTTGATACAAAACTAAAGATTTCCAAGTTTACCATTAGTATTTACACATTTCAAAATTTTATTTTAAGGGATTCAGTCTTGTCTGAAGTTGAAGAACTTAAGGAGAAGGAAAGTGTTACGATGGAAAGTCTAAAAGTTTTATCAACCCATTTGAGAAAGTATACTAAATTATATAATTGTAATACGTACAAAAAAGGAGAATATTCGTGTTACGTATACTAAAAAATAACCATATATATTCATGCATAGTATTGTATTGGTATTTGTGGATTGTATTTGTGTATAAACCAGAAAGTAGCTGCCACAAAAGCTTTCTTTGCAGTGTATGAACATACAAATTAAAAATGTGTAATTACAATATATCTTTAAATATAGTATTGATGCGTAATTGAAAAAATGAAGATATACTGGTTATCATTGTAAGAATATGAATACATTGTATTATAAATACAAACCACACTAAGGCCATAGTTATGGTTTGTCCGTTTAGTACACACGGAGAGGGCAAGGAGGGGTTTACCCAAATGCATATGCTTGTGTATGGGGGTGGGAGGTCTGCTGATTATGTATGTACACATATACCTCGATAGTAATTTGTCTAATATGTAACCTGCTTGACTGGGTTCAGATGGTGTTTGAGTTTTAGTGGACAATCGACAAACTTTTTAAAGTTACACAGCTTATTTATTTGATGCAGCCAGACATTCAACATTGGTGGACTATCTGTTATATTAAATACATAATATTAGTAATCCTTGGTCTTTTCTGTGTGGATTAAATATAGGCTGTTCTACAAAATGGGGAGGGCAACTGCATGTACGCAGATGGGGTGTGTGTAAAAAAAAGTATGCATGTGTACAGGGAGGGAGGGGTCAAGCTTTACCCGATTTTTGTGCACATGCCCATTGTTGGAATCAGATTTTGTTTCCGGAATTTTTACTTTTTTGCTTGCAGTCTAATTCATATCGGTCTGAGCTATACACAGACATAAACATTTGCAGAAGTAGAATAAATTGGAGATTGGAAGCAAAAAGTGGCCAGGAGGAAAATGATGGGTCAGAAGAAGAAAAAACTCCAACTTTTACCCTTATGCAGATGCCGAATGATGTTTCTAGCACACCTAGGCATATATCTAAGAAAAAAATTCTTGGAAGCAGATGTATTCAATGTATTCAAAATTAGCCCACAAATGCATTTCCTAACCCCATTTCAGGTGACAAGGAAAAAAATTTGTAGGGGTGAAATGAGTTGATTATTCTCTGCCTGTATAATGCTACTGTACATTGGCATTTTCATAAAAAACAGATTAATTGGGATTTATAATTTTGAAATAGTTCTTTGAATCTGAATCAATTTATTTATTTAGTTATTTTACTTTGTTTCAGAAGTACAGCAGAACTGGAGAATTTCCAGAAGTTTGATTTTATTGTATGCCTCCAAAGAACATTCATATAAGCCATCAGCTTTCAGAGCTAGGAATCTGTTGGCAACTCTTGATCATAACAATCATATTGACAGAGATGTGATTGTAAACACAGATGGAAAATAAGGTAATAAACTTTATTCTTGTTTGTTAACATAATAATTAATTTTCGTTAAAATATTAATGCTTTACCTGAAAGTTGATAAACCATCTGTTTGTGGTACAAATTAATCTTTTACAGAAGAAATTTTTTAAAATAAATTTCATAAACCAATTTTGGTTAGAATTAGTCTAATGTAATTAGAAAATTCTGTAAATAATCGAAACATTTTTATGATATATGGGTTAGATACAGGTTTGCTATATTTACATTTTTATTTGTAGCAAAATGATTTGTTACATATAATTGTATGCAGTTTTTATTTAAACTTTTGAGAATTAAAAAAAATATAAAATGAAATTGTCAGTGAAATGTTTTGCATTTTCTTGTCAGATACTAAAGGTCATTAAACAAAGAAGTGAGAGATGGTCTGCAAACCCAAAGAAAGCTGATCAACAGTACCTGTATATTATAATTAAGAATTATAAAAATATTGAAAATGAGGTTAGATGATAGAGTTGGAATGAACCAGCCAGTTGTTTTGGTCATAAATGATCATAGATGAATATCTGATGTACTTGCTCCAATACCACCACCACATACAGAAGAGATTGTTACAAAGCAGAAATCTCATTTTAAGTTAAAATGATTTAGGCTTTTTAGTCAGATAACACCTATTGATATCAAATTGTTATGGAGAGACTATTCTAGTGATTGTATGATAACAAATGATCCCTACCATGGACCCATGTAGACTTTGACTGTCTTTCTTGAAGTATCTACTATGAGCCAAAGTCCAGCATCTGTTTGATTTCCAAGATGCAGTTTATCTTCAGACCACTGTTGATTATATTCTTAAAGTTTTTAAAAAAACATGCATTTGAACCACAAGATGTAGGACCTTTTCAAACTTTTCGTACCCATTGAATTTATACTTGTCTTATATGTATGTTTAGATTGAGGTAAATGCAGTGTATTTTGGCCATATGAAGTATTAAAAAAACAAAAGCAGAAACTATTCCTTGTAATTCATTTAATCTTATAGGAGTAACAAGATTAAAATCGTGTAATTGCAAGTCGGTATTATTGCATAATAAAGTACTTTTTTAGTAATTTTATTTTCTACATGTTTTGTGTAAAATTACAGTCAGAAAGATTTCTAGCATACTTTGAAGAAGAAAAAATGTACATAGGAGCAAATGACTTCAATCCATGTATGTATGTATGTATGTATGTATGTATGTATGTATGTATGTATGTATGTATGTATGTATGTATGTATGTATTTTCATGAAAATCAATTAAATCAGAAAACAGCATTGAGCTTAACAACATTGTTTCGAATTCCACAACATAGTATTGTCCCATATTTCTTATTTCATTATTAAATATTTAGGCTAACACAAAATATTTAGACTTTGTTTTAATTAAATTACATATTTTCCTGAATTTATTTGCCCAAATTTTTAAGAATACAATGTAATGAAGTGGTTTATCACAGTTGCAACGATGTCTGCCATTACCGGTTTACATACAGTTTCAAACTAATTTTATAAAGAAAAAAATCCTGTCAACTTCTGGGGTTTTTCATAAGAAAGAAATCAATTAGAAATGATCTTTACTGATTATATTTGTTAACAACAAATTACTATTTACATACTGGTGTTGACCGTTCCAGTGGCCTAGTGGCAGGAGCATCCACCTCAGATGCAAGAGGTTGTGGAGGCCTTGATCCCTGGCAAGGTCATACCAAAGACATACAAATGGTATTAACAGCTGCCTTATTTGGTGCTCAGCATTAAGAGGTTAGTGTATGGACTGGTCGTCCTACTGTTAGGATAATGTAACTGGGTGGGATGTCATGCTACATGACTGCGGCATGATGCCTCAGTGCTAGATATCACTATAAACTGCCACACTGCAAACATCAAAGCAATATGACTGAAAAATTGTTCAAGGTACCTTAAAAATCCAAATCACACACACTGTTACAATTTTGAAACAGAATTTGGTATATTTTCATCACTGTACAGTAGGCCCAATTTCATGAACTCAGAAGTGATATATTGCTGCAAACAGGGTTAAAGGTCAGATAGCAATTAAAACACCCGTGTGAATGTGTAAGAGTTTGTTTATCTGCATAGGCTAATTGGTATCAACACTGCAAAAATACATGATGCCTTGGATTACAACGCTGCCAGAACTTAATGGGTACATCAAGGAAGGTATAAAGTACAACCAGTCATTTTACGTTTAAAAAATCAAGAGGTCAAAGTCTCCTCGCCTGATAATATGACCTCTGCATTCCTGAATTTGATATGTATATCTGAGCGAGTTTTGCGTTGTACTCAGTACATTATATACACTATTCAGTATAGATATATATATATATATATATATATATATATATATATATATATATATGTGTGTGTGTGTGTGTGTGTGTGTGTGTGAGTACCTAGCTACCCTAATTTTAAAAGAAATGCAATAGGAAACATACATGGGGGTGGGCTTAATTTCAATATTTGTTTCTCTGCAGTAGTTTGTTTAGGTGATGTACTAAAGTTTGGCATTGAGTAAATGGTAATCACTTGTGTCAAAAAGCATAGAAACCAAGCACAGGATACTAAAACATCGATTAATTTCTATATAACTGTCTTGTATTTTGGAATAGGATGTCTGTAATCAATCTTTTATAGTAATGGTACACTAGTTTCTCATATAAAAGAATATGGGAGACAAAAAAAGGAAGAATGGAGGCAGACGTGTAATGGACTGAATGACTGTTATTTAATGAGATTAAATTATTGTTTATTTGACTTTCACATTTTGTGTATTTATTAATTTAACTGTTGGCACCACTGACTTGGGGCTCTGAGCACTGCATCTATCAATACTTCAATTCCTCACAAAAACATGCCAAGGGGGTCTTTTGTAATAATTTAAATAATATTGGGAGCACCCCACCCAACCTAAATAACATGTAAAACCTCTATATATGCCATAATTATTCTTAGATGATATCCTTCAGTTTTTTATGCCTGACTGTACATGTACTCTTCAATTACAGTTATACCTGTACGTGCACATTTGTACTTATATAAGTTTTGTACATTTCATAATATATAATAGTTAGTTTTACAGTGTATGCAGTTATGTACATTCATCTGGGTATTCATATAAAGGGTATACTTATTTTTATGGTAAATGAACACATTTTAAAAAACTGAAAATTTGATGCTTTTAAATGGTGTCGAGTATATTTGATTTAGTTGTAATAAGATGGCTGATGATGTACATATGTGATATAAGCATTCAAGGTTGCTTTAGATGAACTAGTATTTTAGTCTTAAAAACCTTATTCTGTTTCCAGAGCCATTTTGTATTACATGATATTGTAATTAATGAGCAGTGTCTGGATAGAATAGTATCCTAGTGTTTGTAGTTCTGTTGATATTTGCAAGCCAATCTGTATTCATGAAACACTGCAACAAGTTTTGCTTTCTCAACTCAATATGAATATGCGTTATTTATAATTTAACTTAATGTGTTACTGTATATGCACGATTAAAATCATGTTCACCAGTGTACTTTCGTTTTTTATATTGTTTGCATCCCAAGACAATGCTAGTCAACTTAAATTCATCCTATGTTTTTAATAAATAGTCTCCTCACAGTTGCTTTTAAAACATAGCCATACGTATAATCATTCTTTAGTGGGTAGGTAACTAAAAAATGTTTAACAAAACTTGTTCATGAAAAATAAAAATTGCATACTACAAAAGAAATGTTTTATACAACAGAAAATCAACATAAATTTTTTTATTCACACATCGTATATTTGGATAGATCATCCAAGTCTTCCTGGTGTAAAGCCATGGTACTGGCCAAAATTATTTATCCATTATACCCCATACACAACAACGTGGAATGACATGTCTGTTGCCAGTACTTAGCTATCCGTTAAGTCCATAATATAAACTGCCTATTAGCAGTATGCCTTTTCCCTTGGTTATAATCATTATCTTCTGCTGCCAGGACATCTTGAATATACCTCTGTGCAACAAGGAGCACGACTTCATCTAAAACAACCAGGTCGAAGTCCTGCAGAAATTTTTTAAAAAATCTGTCAGTAAAAAAATTCCAAATAAAATAAATCCATTAAATATTATGTGGGAAAATATTAATTTTTGTGTTATGCAATGAAGCAAACGTGTAAATATACAAACAAATGCACAAATCACATCGACTATCGGATACGTGAACGTGATGTGGTAATGCAACTGCCCAAGAAAATCAACTTTATTCTGAGCCAAAGAAGCGACTTTAGCGAGACCTTTTAATAGCGGTTCTGATTACAATGATACAAATTATCATATTTTTAGTTGGTTTATCTTACAACGTAACAGAATCACACAAACACGAGAAGAAAACACTTTCAAAAATGGACCCTTAGGAACCCCTTATGGTCAGGATTTTCCATCATATTGACTTTTTTGCCTACTTCTTGTAATTTATCATATATAATGAGAAATCTATAAGCAATACATATATTGTGGGGTGCCTATAAAGAATTAAGGAGAAGGACAGACGAAGAATAAGGCAATAATTACATCAAAAGAGAATTACAGGCTTACCTCGACTTCCATTATTTGTTGACGCGCGTCACTTGACACTGCGACTTCGGAGAATATCGGTAAATTCCGTTTCTGCATAATTAATTAGCAATCCGTACAGAAAATCGTTATATTTTCATTGATTAAACTTACCGATGTACATTTTTTGAAACTAAATTACCTGTAATTACTCATTATTTCTACTCTACTTTTCATAATATCATGCATTTGCAAGAACAAAAAAGTTGAAAATCTTAGGTTGTATGCCTTTAATATTGTCATAAGCTGAAGGTGTGCATCAAAGGAATAAAATATATTTTGGAAAAGTGGTTAATCAGCTAATATTTGGGAACATTTATATGAAAGCTTGGAATAAAACAAACAATGCGTCTGTATTTCTGAACATGTATTTATACAGTAGACTCATTCTCTATGGCACCCTTTTAAATGCAAGCAGAGTTTGGTATAAAGTAGTCAAAACCTGGTTTAGTGGCCACTTTCTTATAAATCTTATTGTTTTCTTTCTCAATTTTCTATAGAGTTTGCCTGCAAACTTTGATCACTTATCAGTGACCACTGTTATTCTCTCATGGATGCTTGTGTACAGTGACCGTGATTATCTAAGCATGTTTATTTCCACATCACTGAACTAATCAATAACACTTGCTAAGACTTACATACTATCTCAACTGCCTGATTTAAACAACTGTCTTTAATTAGATGTATTGCATAAACAGCTCAGTTTATTACAATCTACAAATGTACTTTGTTTAGCTTATCTGTTATAAATCATTCTACCAATCCATCTACTTATATGTAGTTGGCCAACCTTTTTTATTTTCTTTCTTTATCTGCCGCCCTCCTCGCACATTCCTCTCTCACTCGCACTCACTCTCTCTCTCATTCTCTTGCGTTATGATACTTTCTTAAATACTTATAAATTTCACTTATCAATATATAAGGTGATCTTTAAAGAGCACATGCGACTCTTATGTTGGATTCCTAATGTTGTATGCAATTTTAAAATGAATATACTTGAACATAGAACTTACTGTGTAACATTCAAATTTAATGAATGGGATAATACCAAACCATCCCAGTGATTTATATAAGGTTAGTATTTTTATATTAATCCATAATGTCATTTTATAGTTACCTCCATCCACCACCATTCCATTATATTAAACGTGTGCCATCCCTTCTGTTAACAAATGTGTAATCAGAATACTATCTAGTGAATATATATTCTCTGATCTCTTATCCAGAGGAAATGAATAGAGAATCAAAATGATAATACCTTTGAATGATAAAATCTAGAACATATTTATGTAATGTAAATATCTTATTTTAAACATCTTTTCATCTATCTTCATTAACATACACCATTCACATCATCCCCCGTTGATCAGCAACCTATATATTTTACTATTAGCATCTTACCGTTTTATTTTCAATTATTTGGTTTTTGATATCGCTGGTTGATATGAAAACTTTAACTCTTTTAACTTTTATTTATATAACAGATTGTATAGCGCTAAATATCCTAAAACTGTTGGTGCACCATTAACATTCAATCAATGAATAAACCACATGGCCTTTATATAGCCGTATTATCAATGTGAATTTAGAACTTTCTGAAATTATATTATTTCAGGTAGTACTTTGTCAAGTTTTGCCAAAATATGATGTCATGACATAACTTCTACAACTTTAAAATTCAATACACTTTACCATTATGCTTCCTGTATGTACATCTTTGTAAGAAACAAGTTAATATGCTTTGACCTTCAGAAAACCACAAACCTTGCAGCACATAAATAAAGTACATCTAAACGGTATAATCTGTTCAACCAAGAAATCTATGTAAAAAGAATGTAAATGAATAACGAAAAAGTTTGCAATTGTTAGTATGTCTTTATTTGAATATTTCAGAAAAAAGGACAGAAGGCACATGTTGGATGATGATACATAGGTCCGATAGAGTAATAAGGAGCATATTGTCAAGTATGAACCCTGGTAATCCATTTTATTTGTAATTCTGTCCTGACATCACAAAAGAGAAGTGATGTAAGCTTTAAATATAACAGAAAACACAAACATAATGGGTCTTTTTGTTTAAAGTTCAAATGTACATGTTGATAGTTACGTAAAACTTTACCTATGAATGAATACTAAACTTTAAATGTCAAATTTGAATCTGACAAAGAAACAATTTAAATAAAAAATAAATGATACAAATTAAATAGACGTAACAATACATACATACATACGTACGTACGTACGTACATACATACATACATGCATGCATCCGCATACGTATTTTGAATACGTTGTTATTTACACTCGCACATACAAGTTTTAAACAAGAAAGTACAATACGTAACCACGTGTTGAGGAAATGTTATAGTCGCTAGACATTTAAATAGTTACACACAAGTTTACTGTGGTGTGTAAATTTATTATATCTAATAGTTTCCTTGAATTTATGTTTCTATCTATCAACAAAAGACTATGTTTATTTGTTCCACCGATTGTCTGTTTACACTGACTAACATCAGCCTATTGTAGTTATCTTTTTGATGCAAATATGAATTAGTGTTCAAATGATTAAGTGTATTCAGATATTTCAATAAGGTCTCTTTTCCACAATTTACCATACTTTAGCTATGTAGTTTGCAATAGTATGTACAAACTAGTAAGAATAAACTGATTGACCTTATTGCTGACAATTCATATGTGTTAATATGAAACATTCCTGGAAGTACAGAAGGAAGTGAAAATACTACTGCCATGGGGTTATGCTGAATTACCTATACAACTGTATGACAGTTGCGTCAGAGAGTTCCGTGTGTATGTAAGTATGTATGTAATTATGTAGCAATGATCCGGAAGTAGCTGTCATCCAATGGACAATTTCCCTTGTGACCACTTTATTTAAAAAGCTTAACTTATCTTGCACTGATACATAACAATAGAATGGCAGAGTAAATTAAAATATCGTGACACAACCATAAAAAGCTGTCCGCCGTTCGAAATATATACTTGAATGCAGACAATATTAATTTGCTGTCCTCTAATTGTGATGCCCTCGATTGTGATGCACTTGCATCAGATGTTGGAGTATGAGCTTTTGTTTCTATCAATTAACTGATATTATTCTGTATGTTTCCATCTCGTTTTCATCCATTAAATGTCCTTGAATTTATGTTTCTATCTATCAACAAAATAGATGTGTGTTAGTATGTCTTTATTTGAATATTTTAGAAAAAAGGACAGAAGGCACATGTTGGATGATGATACATAGGTCCGATAGAGTAATAAGGAGCATATTGTCAAGTATGAACCCTGGTAATCCATTTTATTTGTAATTCTGTCCTGACATCACAAATGAGAAGTGATGTAAGCTTCAAATATAACAGAAAACAGAAACATAATGGGTCTTTTTGTTTAAAGTTCAAATGTACATATTGATAATTACGTAAAACTTTACCTATGAATGAATCCTAAACTTAAAATGTCAAATTTGAATCTGACAAAGAAACAATTTAAATAAAAAATAAATGATACAAATTAAATAGACGTAACAATACATACATACATACGTACGTACGTACGTACATACATACATACATACATGCATCCGCATACGTATTTTGAATACGTTGTTATTTACACTCGCACATACAAGTTTTAAACAAGAAAGTACAATACGTAACCACGTGTTGAAGAAATGTTATAGTCGCTAGACATTTAAATAGTTACACACAAGTTTACTGTGGTGTGTAAATTTATTATATCTAATAGTTTCCTTGAATTTATGTTTCTATCTATCAACAAAAGACTATGTTTATTTGTTCCACCGATTGTCTGTTTACACTGACTAACATCAGCCTACTGTAGTTTTCTTTTTGATGTAAATATGAAATAGTGTTCAAATGATTACGTGTATTCAGATATTTCAATAAGGTCTCTTTTCCACAATTTACCATACTTTAGCTATGTAGTTTGCAATAGTATGTACAAACTAGTAAGAATAAACTGATTGACCTTATTGCTGACAATTCATATGTGTTAATATGAAACATTCCTGGAAGTACAGAAGGAAGTGAAAATACTACTGCCATGGGATTATGCTGAATTACCTATACAACTGTATGACAGTTGCGTCGGAGAGTTCCGTGTGTATGTAAGTATGTATGTAATTATGAAGCAATGATCCGGAAGTAGCTGTCATCCGATGGACAATTTCCCTTGTGACCACTTTATTTAAAAAGCTTAACTTATCTTGCACTGATACATAACAATATAATGGCAGAGTAAATTAAAATATCGTGACACAACCATAAAAAGCTGTCCGCAGTTCGAAATATATACTTGAATGCAGACAATATTAATTTGCTGTCCTCAAATTGTGATGCCCTCGATTGGATAAACACATTGTTTCATCCTCAATGTTTGTTGATGTAGCTTCATATACACATATATGTATTCATATCAGAGACATATCAAAAGTACTATCTCTGGAATATATGAGCAAATACACGATTATACAAATCTAAATTTTTATTATAAATATTGTCAATCAGATAACATTATCATACAGAATAGAGAAATCGTATTCTACCAATTTGGATCACAGATCGATTATTTCACCTAATACACGAGTGATACCATTTCCAACCCTTTCTACTCTAACAAACGTTTAGTTTTCCGTACGTTATGAGAATAGCAGCATGCTGAATTCTAGACAAGAAGACTTCATTTCATTTGCCCTGAAACGTACAATCTTCGTTTTGCGAACAAAAGTAAAATGTGTTAATGGGAAATTGTTCTGGCTAATTGAATGTCATGTTACTGAAAATGTACTGTGATCTCAATGCGTAGAATTATGTATGATATGATCTTCAAACGCACGCAGCGGTAACAAGCACGCTTCTAACTAAATCAAGTTAGACGCTAATTGAATCCAAACAACAACAATTCATATCATTGAATGATCACTCTAAAGTTTGTTTCTGTCAATGTCGGATGATATATGTTAACATTGTGATGCACTTGCATCAGATGTTGGAGTATGAGCTTTTGTTTCTATCAATTAACTGATATTATTCTGTATGTTTCCATCTCGTTTTCATCCATTAAATGTCGGTCTGCAGTATGTGTTTTTTTTCTGACACTTTCAACATTGTATGTATGTATGTATGAATGTATGTATGTATGTATGTATGTATGTATGTATGTATGTATGTATGTATGTATGTATGTATGTATGTATGTATGTATCTATGTATGTATGCAAACACACAAATAACCATGGTCAGGTATGTTGTATTTTGCCATTTGTTTGGCTCGCAAGAAGCTTCTGGAACCACTGAATATTTTTGCATGAAATATTTTCTTGTGAAAGCAATGAATGCATTCGCGAAAAGAATGTGCAAACTCAATCCCGCACACGCTTACTGATTTTACTCTTTCACTTCGAATGTACACTTAATAACGCAAAACAAAGAGTCTCTCGTGTGGATTTGCTCAGAGAAAGGAGAGCTTGAGAGTTTTGAAAATGAAAACGAAACACGTTTATGTAATATATTCATGCAATATGTTGACAAAGCCGATACTCGAACAAGCAATATGTGGAAGAACAGAGAGCATTATTACTTCAGTTATTCGTGTAGAATACAAATCAGTCGCTGAGAAAAAGAAGATGAGTTGACATGATGTCGATATGCTATGGTGTTATGGATAAGGAATACTTTGATAGATTTCAATCTCATATCTTAAAGGTACACGAGTACGCGAGTATAGGTATTATTATATTGATCTAATCGCACTACAGAGGTGAACTGTGTAAACTAACACTGTTAATAAGTAATCAGTTATATATTCCTACCCTTACAGCCATTTTCCAGATAGTTCCAGCAGTTTTAGGCAGTACCAAAACCACAACCTGATGAAGATGAAAATTACGGATAGGGACTCGACGTCTTTGATTTTGTGTTTACGGTTAGACATTTCCTTACAAACAAGTAACGGATTTTTACTGCAGTGATTAGGATTCAAAATGCGCGGAATCGGTGTTAAATAGGGCCACAAGTAAAGCTAACATTGATATTAATTAGTTTCAAGTTGTAAATTAATATCGTTTCAGTTTTATCCGCTTGTAAAAACAATGAACGCATTCTCGAAATGCATTTTAAAGCCCAACCCAACAAATATGTACTGAATTTACACTTTCACTTGAGATGTACACTTGACAACGCCCAACGAAATGTCACTGATGTGGATTTGCCCAGGGTTGCGAGAAAAGAAGAGAGCTTCTGATTCTTGAAGAAAGAAAATGAAATGCGTGTTTCATTCAATATTTTGACAAAGCCGATATTCGAACAAGCAATATTTGGACATACAGATCGCCTAATGACTTCGATTGTAGATATAAAAATACAAATAATTTGCTGATGGATGATGATTTGCTTTGGTGCTACGGATAGGGAATACTTTGATAGATTTTTAATCTCATATCTTAAAGTTCCAAGAGGATAGATGGTATTATATGGCAATACAAGATGAATTGTGTAGAATAACAATATTGATAAATTATTAGTAACATCGTCTTGCAACAAAAACACCTGCCATTACAGACACGCGTTTTTAAGATATTTTTTAATCGGGCCACTAGTAATGCTGACATTTATATTAGTTAGATTCGACGTGTCAATGAATATCGTTTATGTTTTATTCACTGATTTGATTAGAACCACTATGGTGTTAGGCACCGAAGTAGTACAGTCACCCGAATCTTAAATATTCGTCATAGATTTTCTCTAATTGTATTACCACTGTATCAAAAAAGAGTATATAAGTGTTTATTGCAACTAATCATCTACAGCATCGCGTTATTAATAGAAGGGCTATGGTGTATAATAAATGTTACCGATCCGATAAAATAATCAAGAATGAGCTACTAAAACTAAGGAAGAAATAAGGAAGAATGCGCTACTCATGAAATAGTAACTCGTTGAGTGATTGTGTAAGGTATATGTAGAATCGGAGCACCAACAACCGGTGGTGGATGTTGCCTGAATAAGGACTGTAACAACTAGTAAACATACATCAATCAGAAATATTTCTGGAGATTAAAAAAATAGTAACAACTGTGACTGGCGACGGTTGCAATCGCAAATACGTACATATTGAGAACATTTCACCGCGAATAAGTTGTATTAGTTAGCATCACAAATATAATAGCATGACTGCGATCGACGCCTTGGTGGTGGAAATGAAAACCACCGGCGACTCAGAGCGCAGATGCGATATTGGGAAAACTAAACCAGGTAATGGATTTGCGAGAGGTTTACATCTGAAAACTTTTATTCAGGTCTTACAGTTTACTTAAAGTTCAGAAATCGAAGACATTTCCATGACTCGTATACATGTATTATGCTATCGAGTGACTGACATTATTACTCTTATAACAGCGATTTTGTTGATAATTTATCATGGTCAGAGCTTTTGCAAAGTATTACTCTGGCGCTTGTTGGAAATTTTTATAAATTAAACTGTGAGTGTGTCATTTTATACATTGTACTTTGAGGACAATGTCTTGATGTGTGGAGGTTTGTATATCTACATCAGTAAAAATAAATATAAAAAACAATATTGTAACACACGGATATGTCTGTTCATGCTATGCTAGTGGAAGTGTTACATCAGGAAATAAAAGAGCAAAATAGCGTATTTTGCCGATAGAATGTATCATAAACTAACACAAGAAAAAGAAAAAAGTGGTTATCTGCAGGCAGTACACCATTGCCACAGAGAAGAATGGCGTTGCAGAATTGTACATATTTATATTGTAACGGACGCCTATGTCTGTTCATGCTCTGCAGCAGAGGGGGTGAATCGGAAAAAAATCTTTTTCGAAGCGTCAATTTGGAAAACCATGACTTCCTCCAAAGTCGAATAGAAAGCGTCTATTGAGCAAACCAAGGCTTCCACAAAAATCGAAAAAAAAAAGTTTCCTTTGGAGATGCTAAAGTCATTGTCGCGCACCGTCTGCTGCTACGGGGTTAACAATCCTTTTTACGATTTCAACCGAATATTTGATCAAGACCGATACAATATCTTGATCTAGGATCATGCAAATTTATCGTTACAAATCCATGTGGAATTGACTGAGCGTGACTAAAGAAATTTATTAAGAGATTTTAATCCATATCACCGCCACACCAAGTTTGCCAAATATTTCGTAGCGTATGTGTGTCAACTCTGTTGAAGACAGCAAGAATATTGCAGTTATCTCTGATCACTTTTGGTATTTGATTGTATCGTTGAGTGACATATATCACATCGGTATTTTTATGCCTACCTCTGGAAAATATCCTAGCGGGATTATTTTGATTGTCTAACATGACATCATCATATACAACTAAATTGTTAATACTTCCATCAATATCATCAATGCTCGGTGCTTCCTCGATATCAGTTAAAAACTCTATAATATCCTCATCGATTTCCAATTTTGCTTTCTTGTTAAAATCCTTTAAAGGAATAAGGAATCTACAAGTTGATTTTATATTATCTGATTGCCTGTCGTTCAAAATTATATTTTATATTACACCGTTCTTGGGCCATTTAGTTACTAAAAATAATTATTTGGTTATCCGCGAAAGTGCCTTGAGAGATAATTAGATACGTATCACGTGGTCGGTAGTGACGTCACAGGAGCTATTGCTAACAGTCAACATAGCTTACTCCAACGGTTGCTAGCATGATTCAGATAATTTCTTTCCCTTTTGCATCATGGAAAATTGCGAGAACGATTTCCCATACTTCTCTGTAAACGTGAACAATTTACCGTATCAGCTTGAGCCACGTTTGAAGACTAACAACGAAGAATGTAGTGATGACGCGGCGTTATGTTCTTCGATTTTCACTGTCAGAATGATGAGGATAGTTTGCAGAGTGAAGAAGGACGACTCGAGAAAACACAATGGTTTGTACCAATTTATACTCGTAGCAGGCATTTCATATACTGTATATATAAAAATGAGCAGAACGCACGTTACATTTCACAAACTGAAACTGAAACTTTGTCAACTACTGTGTGTATAAATATGCAAGCTTTGGTGCACCCGAACTTCGATAATCCTCCCTCGATTGCCTGAAACTTTTAAAGACTACCGATAGTGCGAGCTATCAAAGCAGATGCTCGTAAAGCTGTATTTTTGTCTTATGTCTTGCTAAATTAAACTTTTTTAAAAATATTAATTAGCAATGTTTTCATAATTTTTAAAGCAATGAAAGCCACATATTTTGTAAATTTATAATTGCTGCATTCTTGCAGAAAACTTATTCTAGTGGAAATAGTGACGTGCTGTACACTGTAAACACACATACTTTTTTTGTTGTTCATTATTTTGAACTTCAGCTACATTTACTCCTTCACGCAGTGAAATATGTTTTCTTTTTCAAATAAAGGACAAAAGCCCATGCCGAATACAGGATTATAAAAATGAAAGTCAGTACACACCAACGATTAACTCCTTCTGCCATCTATAAACATTATAATCCCAGGTTCAATGTTATCACACGTTACACTGAATATTAATCTATTAAATACAATTCGACTCATAATATCACATGGACTTGACAATGCTTACTCTAAACTTTGCAGGACAACATATATGCACTGAAGAATAATGTTGTTTTGTCAAACATTTTTTCAAATGCAAAATCAACATGCTATTCTAATCCGCATATTTCCTTTTGAATGCTTACAAAATGCTGAAAGTGATTTTTAAACATTCTTGAATGGTCAAAATTATGCTGTGCTCTTTCCTTACAGGTGTGATTGTAGATATTGCCAAATGATTCACTTGGCAATTGAGCCCTTATGCTGTCAAAAGGTGGAGATGATTGTGAAAAAGAAGGGTGACCTGACATGTATAAACCCTCCATGAAAGTGTCATTGCAATCTGCTTAAACAGACACATGCTGGAAGTATCCCTGTTTGAATACCGGAAACATCATGGACCTTTGGATGATAATGAACCAATTACACAAGTAGTTGTTCCAATCTTTCACAAATTTCTTCAAACTTTCTGTTGATATTTTTATATAAGATTTAACTATACATTTTACAAAACAAACAATTTGCAAGATTTTCATCAAAGTGTTTTCATGTTACAACTCATGGAGGCAACATTTATTGCAGAAGGATGCATTCCATTATTATCAATCTGTCATTGTCTTGAACTTATCAAAAGAATGCAGTTTTTTTAAAAAGAAAATGTAGATTTTTCTTTTAAGACTACCATTTCTTGTTTTTCTTTGGGGTGATATCTAAACATTTTTTAACAGTATATAGCCTCGATAAATAAAACTGCTTGTTTTGAGAAAGGAATAGCAGGTTTGGTATAAATTCTTATAAATACTTATGTTGACAATGATTTATACATTTTTTGATTATCAACTAGGTTTAAAGAGTCTTCAAGAACACAATAAACAAACAACAAAGGAATATAACTATTTTATAATGATATGGGTCATTTCACATGTATGTATATGTATTAAAAGAAGATTAATAATTTGATAAAAAGATAATATATCAAACATAATTAACCCTAAGTACTAAAAGTACAATTCAGCATAATTTACAAAAGATGAAATATCTTAACTCTTGTTAGAATTTACTCTTACATGTATTCTATATTTATTTTCAGAACATAAAGGCATATATCATGTCTACGTTTTGTCAAATTGATTTGGAATCGACTAGGCAGACACAGTCATAAAGTACTTCCATCCTGTGTTTTGTCAAAACTAAAAGAATCTTTTTCCTTAGAGGAATATGTTGGCTTCAAATATGCTGCACCATAAAAATTATTGGATTTCAAATAGCAAGATTTTTGCTTTATGATGAATTCATCTTTTTGAAAATTGTTTGTATGGTATGATGCTGTGAGCGGTGGTGGATACCGAGACTCCCCTTTCATGAACATGTATGCCTCTGTGTGTGCAGGCAAGATGCACCAAGATATGAAATCAATAAACTTTTTTTCATTTTGAACTTTTATATTTTCTTAATTATTGTTTTTAACCTGTGCCCCAAAATAATGAATTTTAATAAAAAAAAAACAATTATGAACTACACATGTATTTAATTATTTTATTTCTAGTTCAGATTTTACTATATATTACTTTATTTCTTCTAATTACTTGCAGTGCTGGATTACCCATGAAGCACACTATACTTATGCTCAAGGCACCAGCCCAACAATGGCTTTTGTATCACTATGAGTGAGCACTTTCAAGGATACAAAAGGCAGGTGGCATTGGCTAGCCTTTGCGGATATTAAAATTTGTTGAGCAGTCTAATTACGTATCTCTGACAATTTAAAAAGAACAAGTCGACTTCCCAGTAACCTCACAATTACTTGTGCTAACATTTAATTAATCTAATGCATTATCTTATAGTTCCACTTGATAAAATTGGATACAGCTTTATTATCAAAGTACAGACTATAATGTCTGGGAGGGCAAACAACATGATCTATATACATTCATCAATTCTGCCAAATTAGATTCGGACACCAGAACATGTTGCTGATCTTCTGGTTTTATATCTTATCAAGCTTAAAGTTCATATGCATATCTTTAAAGTCACTGTCCTCTCCATCATCAGTATCTGAATGTGGTTCATATTCTGAATCATGGTGCATATCAGGGTCAATGTCATCCTCACTGCTTCGTTCATTTTCATTATCTGAATCCTCTCTTGGTTTTAGGAGCTCAGACTGAATTGCTATTGATCTTGCAGCTCGAACCTGAATTTTATGAGTCCTTGTGGGATCAAATTTAGCCTGAACTTCACACTTTGTTTTATTTTTTTGTGGTTGGGCCTGAGGAATTGCTACAAACAATTGTATGCTGAGTTCAGCATCATCTACCTGTACCAGGGCACATGCACTTGCAGGTGTATCAAGCACATAATTTGCATTGTAACTTTGCATTGCTTGATGTAGAACCTGAAGGAAAAAAAAACAATTATTATTGACAAGAAAAAGCATTTGCAGTATCTTTGAAATATTTGAGTAGTCACATGACAACATCTGATTAATTACAATGATGGCCGAACTAAAGGGGAAAAGGAAGTTGAGGGGGGGGGGGGTCACAAAGAAGTGTTTATCCTATGTCATAGCTTAATGCTCATATTTCTCGGGTAATACCAGTAGTGACAAACATAAAATTATGCATTCCACTATATTTTAAATACACATTAGTGTTACTCTAACGTTAGTGTCATGAACAACTCTTTCCAAGATAAATATTTTCCAGAAATATATACAGTAGTATACGCAATAATTAAATTTTTGCAGCAATTGGGGTGGTGTGGGGTGTGATAATGTTTGAGAATCTGAGATGAATAAAGCTTTATTTTATGTAGGTATTATTGTTTAAATACTTCAATTTCATTATGCTCACGACATTGATAGAAATTAGAGTGCATACAACATATTTATTTACCTCTGCATTCCGCGGTTTGTGATAGGCTCCTCTTACTAGTTTCAGTTTGACAGTTGTGAACTACTCGGATATGTCAGTAGATCTTACCCCAGTCCTAGGGTTAGAATAATATCTGGTACTGCTGTCGGCCTCAGCCTCGACTGTCATTTAAATATCCCAATTCTGCACATCTCTCTGGATCAACGTTTATACTGATTGTTTGAAAAATGAAGACTGCAAAGTCTATGAGTTACAGGCTGAAAGTTCTCCCGGGGTCATGGCGACAGTCATAGATCCAAGCCGTTCGTCGGATTTTTTCTTTCGGAAATCGGAAAAATGTACTAGTCGAACTGTTGTTGCATCCAAACGCTGCACAGAGGGGCATTTCGGAAGATTCTTGGAAAATAAACTCTAATATAAACACTAATATTCTGCCTACTCTCAAGCACAAGTGGATCAACATAATGCTGAGCCGATAGCTGCTAAGATCCTGTGACGTCACGTTTATTCAGCCTCGTTTCCACTCGACAAATATGCATATAGGAATGCTCACGCAATTCTTACCCTATAATGTACTGTATATTTTTTTCGGTTCAACTGGGTCTCCCTAAATTACTATTTAATTTATCATATGTATCAAAATGAGTAATATAACCACAATTTTAACTGTAAGTTCCCTTTTCTTTTAACACCTCGTAACATCGCTGTTCGTCTACAGTCGGGGCTACTAAATACAACTTGTCCCATTGCATCCATCTCGTTATCAAATTAAGTAGCAGTTGTGTCGTGCCACTTCCAGATGGTCCGAATATAATCTTGCGAATAGTATTCGGTAGCGCTGCATGATGCTTAACTGGTTCTCGTGTTTTAGTCGCCGAGAAATCAATTACAATCATGTTTTCATAAATAAATTATGGATCTATATTGTGTTAAATGTAAGAAGCATAGTAGCTCAAATGCCATGACGGCGATTAAAACTAACATTACAGATCAGCAATTGCTGGTAAGTGTGTACAATGTGGTGCAAAAAAATAGATTTGTTTCTATGAAATCTGCAGATGATTTTAAAAAAAACGAGGAAGTGATATTGCAGCCAAGTTAGTACAATTACCAGGAAATACATGGGCAAAATATCCAGGAGAAATACACCTTCAGGGTATAGTTATTGTGGACCCGGGACTAGACTCGATATCAGACTTGATGATCAAAACAAACCCCGACCCAGGGAAAACCCAATAAATGCCATTGATAAGGCGTGTCATGTTCATGATGTTGCTTATAAAAGCAGCAATCTGCACAACAGACATATCGCAGATGTGTAATTGATTCATGCGTTGAGTTCTATCACCAATAAATCCATCAAAGTAACATTGGCTTCATGGTTAATAAAATCGGCGATGAAAAGTAAATTGATGTTGGGTGCTGGTAATTATTAACATCATGGAATCTATTTATTATTCTCCAAGAGGATACTGGAGTGGTAAATCAGCAATCGGTAAACTCTCAAACGCCGCAAAGGTAAAAAATACCACTGCAGCGGATTGGTGGTCCAAACAGGCGATATGGCAAATTTATATACCACCGCCTAAACAAATTAACTACTCGCATTTTGATGTCAGCGCAAGTAATGATGTTAGCCGCGGAAAATGCCCTCCCGGCAACATCACCAACAGCGCTAATACCCTTATCACGAATAACATCAATAGCTTTCATTGATAACTGTTTTGGGAGCCATTCTTGCAAATAACTTTGCAATGGTATTGCCGAGACCATCTCCATAGTACGTTCTATAAACTGGCAATCGTGAGTTTACTACATAGACCATAGTTGGTTTGCTGTGGTTGTAGTGTATGATCATCTTATTTATATGCTATTTATCTAATCGTAAATTGCTAGCAATTTCAGTGATTTAATCACAATAGTAACCGTAAACATCCGTATGATTTTCGGCTAGCTCATCAATAAACTTTCGGTATACATCAATATCCATGATAAAACCTTCAAATAGTCGTCTGCAGATATCAGCTTCCTCATTAATTACACCCAGCGAGTTATTTCCAGTTCGTTTCCCTCCTTCGAGAACTTCTAATCGTGATATATCCGAGAGAATGCTATTAGGATAACGAACTATACACTACCTGAAAAACCCCTTTGATATCCACTCTGAGAAAATCCCTTTCCATTTGTTTTTTTAGTGATACCAGTTGCACCCACCAAAGAGGATTGTGTTATATCAAAACATTTTGATTGTTCTGGTAATCCAAGAAATCTGATTGCTTCTCTGTAGATGATTTAGCTTTTTCTATTTCTCTGACAAATTCTCTATATGTTGTATCCTTCATCGATGCCTTAGATGCACTTGTAAACACGATATAATCCATTAATTCATGATTCTTCATCAGGGAGTTTATAATCATCGTAGATATATTTTCTTCTCTGATGAAAACTCCTAATGATAAATTCGGCTATTTCTTTATTAGAATTGAATTTAATATTTATTATTTCATATAATTTACCCGGAAAGAATTTATCATTGAATGCAACTCGTCCACTAGCAATATTACCTTCTTCTTCTTTTGTTTTTCAATAACATCACCTAGTTCAGGCGGATCATCATGTGGGGGGATAATATCAATAACAGCCTCTTCTTCTTCCTCAATAGTATCACCTTGTTGTTGAAGTCGTGCAGCGGTTTTTATATCACCAGGAAGTGTTTTTAAAGACTTTTTTTTTGCTTGCTTGGATCTCTTTGCTATTTTGTCAAGTACAGGAAGAAGGGCTTGTCTTTCTTTCTCTCGTTGTTCCACAGGAATATCTCCCCATATGTCTTTTTCAGTGGTTGATACAACTTTTCTTGTTGCGGTGGTTACGAGTTTGAATAGCTGTTCAGTGTCTAATGCAAAACAGTCTGAAATTGTTGTCTCGTTTGGAGCATCATTCAAACGGAATCACGAACTGGAATAAATTTCTTTATCGAAGCTAATCGTTGTCGTTCTAATTTAGTTGTCAATGCTCCACACACCATTATAAATATAATATACGATCTAAATTGTAAGTGAAAAATAAACTCACCCGAAATTCTTTAGTGTGTTATATACTTTCGCGTAGTGATAAATCACCAGTGACACCTGTCTATAGAATTTTGTTCTAGTGGAGTAAGCGCATACCTATCTATAGTACTTCTGTTCCATACCCTGTATTACTTGTGTATAGCGTGTTTACTGTGTTGAGGCAATCAAGGGGGATGACTCTCTTTTATTGTTTTGATTTTCGAGTTAATTGTGCGTTTGATTTCATATTGTTTCCCCAATTCGTTTCTGACCGTTTCGACAGCAGTGAATAACGGGACGAAATTATTGAGGTCGTTACAGAATGCAAGGGAGTCATAAATAGCGTGTTGAATTTCTTTATAAATGAATACGATTTCGCAAATACATACCTGTGATTCCCAGAGTTGTCATCAATATCTTGAAATTCAGAAAGAATTTGATTACAATTTAATTTATCTGACAATTGAATTCCTTGACTTTTCAAACTTGAAATCTCGGTAATAATAATATTTATATTTTTGAAATTCATATAGGAAATGTGATGTATTTAGTATGAAATATAAAAAAATTGGGACTCAATTTTTGACCCGTTTTTTCGGATGATATAGGACAGCACAGCCTTTTTCAACCCCCAATTCGAGTATTATGGCGAGTTTGTAAGGCACACATATATACATGTTTGATCACAGCTTTTTTCAACCCCCAATTTGAGTGTTATGGCGAGTTTGTAAGGCGCACATAAGTGCAATGACATGGTTATGGTATTTACAATGAATGATACGTGAAATATAACAATATATTATAGGATGACAATGGTATGATATTATGACGGGGGCGATTCTACATTCAAACTGAAACCAATCATAAAACCCACAAAATCATTCCAGTTTGAATGCAAATGACATTCACACCGCGTGTGACGGTGTGTGATGTATGGTTGTTTCAGTGTTTAAAATTGGGTCTCCTGTCAACGTTACAAAATCTCTCTTGTACTAACCCCAACCAGACGTTTCCAACGCAACTTCCTGAAATAAAACATTAATTATACTTTCTGTATTTTTATTGCAAAACTTTATATATTGCAATTAATTACTGGATTTTGTCCCTTTAGATCATGGGCGTAGCAGATACGGTGAACATATCTTTTTCTGAAACGTCATTTTTGAAGTAAAAAAAAAAACTTTATACGTAAATGGATAAAAGGACATTGATACCAAACTGAAGCATCTGACTAACCGAGAGTAACTCTGTTGGTTTAGTCTTTTTCTTAATTTATCTTTGTTGTAAGTGTGTTTTTTTTAATTTATATGTATATTTTTGTTTTAACTTTGGACGTTTCATTGCCATCGCATTCTCTCCGCTGTTCTAATACAATCATTATTATATAAATTTCTTGACCAAAACATTTATCAAAACATTTATCAAGACGTATAAAATATCGTGACCTAAGAGTATGTACATTTATCGTCATCGTCCGTGTACAGTAGCTTGTGCACGTAAAAAGAAGATTTAAGTTTAATATTAATTCGATATCTCCTGAACACCATGTACGATGGCTATTTCTGTGCATGTGTACCAACTTCCTTAAACAAAGCTAAACATATTACAGTTATCTCTGTTCAATATAGGTATATGTGTGTATCTCGGTTGTTACAAAAATATAACTTGATTTAAATGTTTGCCCTGATAAACTAATCTTGCCGGATTAGATTGTTTATCCAGCATTTGATCATATTAAAAGTTTAAAGATCCTATGTTTTTCATACTAGTTCAACACATTTTGTCACCAATACTAACTCTCTACTCGATTTATGTTTCATGCCAATGTAGTGTGTGCATGGGGTACATGAATATACAGACTCATAACAGAAATTAATTGGATTTATAGGTTTGATACTTTGTACATAATGACCTTACTACCCCAATGTGCTGAATACAATAGTGCATTTTTGTTTCTAAAGTTTTGTTTAAATTCATAACTTGTTTATCCTTTCAAAAAGTATTATTATGTGTATGACAGTTTGTCTATATTTCGTTCATCTATTTTAATGGAAATAAATACTGAACATTTTCCCGTTTAATCACGAGAATGAAATGTTTCAATGAAATGGGCATTTCAGCTACAGGTACGTATGTCCAGACTTATATTTTGTCTTTCCTGTGTTCTATTTTGGCATCAATTCGCAGAATCACTGACTGGAGAAACGTATCAGCCAATAAACATGCAGATGGTGAAAATATTACTCGTAAAGTAAAGTAAAGATTTTTTTAAAGTAAAGATTACGTAAAGTAAGATCCATGTCTGATAAATTCACGTTTGAATAAGTATATAAATACACACCAATTACCATATTTGTTTACGTAAATAGGATTAATCAAAGGATACAAGACACCGATTTCTGATACTAGTATTACTGTAACATAATGTAGATTAGATTTACACTCAAAATATTTCAAAAGGAGCATTATCGATCATTTGTATCTGGATAGCCTGATCGATACTTGACATGAAGTATTTATTTTCGCTGTTTTGGTATATTCTGCCATTTGCAGCCGCAGACGGTTTTACACTGTCATCCATTCATCCAGTCATGTAATAGAAGTTTAAGAAATGTATCTTTTGTTTTAGTTTACTATTTGCTGAACCCGTTTTTATATAACTACTAAATAATATTGTCACAATAGGCCAAAATAAGGAGAAAAGTAACGTAATGGGCATTCGATTCAGAATTGCTAACATGTATCATTTACAGATAATAATTGCGAGCTGTAGGCATACACCACATATCTGATATGCTAATTTTATTTTACATATTTCCATACTAACACAAAACTACTACTAAATGTTGTAGTTGATTATGACTTTGATGATTTGTTTGATATTTCTGTTTGACCTCTTTGTTCACTTGCAACAATAAGGCAATGCAAGTTGAATATTCTAGCATCTTTTGCTGTGCCGTCCTATGCCGTAATTGTCACTTCAATCACAGAGACAGTGCAGCAAGCGGTTTCCTAGCATCTGTATATTGTATAACAGTGTAGTGTGGAAATGACTTTCAGATTTGTTGAGAGAGGAACCATAACGACCACACATCTATAATAAAAGTCAATGTATTGCATTGTACGGCCTCTTCTCAATTACAGTGATCCGGTCCTCCCCCGACACGGAATTGTACCCACGGCAAACAGTGTGCCTCTACTTAGTCGCCTCACACGACACGTAGTGAGGACAGATTGGATCTATTCTTCTGCAACCGTGGGCCAACCAAGGGTCAGTAATTACAGTACATACCCATGGCTCCATTTTATTGGAGAAAGACAATTGTTTTGGCATGAAATAGACTGGATAGGTACATACATTTGTACAAATAACTAGTTTCCCCAAAAAGAAGCTAACTTAGCAGACACACTCACATGTTCCAGTAGCTTGGTTACGTCTATTGTCTTGACAGACAAAAACAAATTACATTGATACATGCAACTGGTTGCACTTCTTGGCAGACCATTAAGACAACTTATGCAAGTTACCATGTTGAAAGGGAGGAAATACAGTTTCAAAGTTTTAAATCGATATCCACAAGCGGTGACACTCGGTGTTTGGTCATTGGTATATTAAGTATCTTTCCGTAGTAAACAATGTAATAACCGATTTTCATAAAAAGCACATACTCATATTAAACGTATGATGATAATATTTTCATCATCAAAGCCTAATATTAATTTCCCGTATTTAACACAAGTTAGAAGGACCAGTCTGTCAGTTAAACAAGAGTTGTCTTGCCTCAAATTCACATGAGAGTGGTTATTGGTCAGGGTGAAATACCCGCGTATATCGTGCTTTTAGTGTCTCTCGCCTCATGTGCTCTACGACAAGATACATGATTGTTCAGTAGTTTCCTTAGAAAAACAATGATTCATACTAGGTAACGTTGTACGCTTATTCAACGGAAAAATGGTTGAATTGTTCTAAGACGTAACAGAGTTATTTCTTATTTTTCTCTGTGACAGTAATTCGTCGAGAATTCCAATTGATGTCACGTGCTATAATAAAAATGTTTGTTTTTAACTTGTCATTGTTAGGTGGATATTTTAGATAATGTCTGTTGATTTAAACAGAAGGTTAAAATATGTAGTTTCAATGTCGACTTTTGATATTATGTCGTTTGAATTGCACAAAGAAGGTTGAAAATACAATGTCATTAATCTAAAATTTTACAGCAAAGTGCTGCATCAATGCGTTAATGTATTAGAGTCCATTTTATATGTTGCCTATTTAGATTTTATATGTCCAGTGTAGATGTGTTAACTTGCATCTTCTGAATTACAGTCCTTGTTGAAATTTTAATGTGATATCGCCAGGTTGAATAACATATGTTGAATCACGTTGTGTATTTTGAAGTTTTAAATCTTTTGCATTATGTTGTTTGTTCTACTAGTTATTCCAACAAACTACACAGACCATATCTGACTGCCCATCATGTGATCGTAGTTCTGGGTCTCGTTGTTTGTAGCTTTGCTTCGACAGTTTCATTTGCTTGTCAGAATTCCTTTGTTTATATAGTATTATGATGCATTAAGGCACCATTGCATTCCCATCATGTATAATATGAATGTTACCATTCACAGGACGAGAATAAAAATGAACGTTTTCATTGAGGAGTCTCCCGTACACGGAATAGGTTATGTTTAAACAAGTAGGCTTCTTCTCACTGCGGCTCATTTATCTTATCATGATTGATGCGTGTAGAACTTTGCTGAAAGAATTCATGATCCTCTTCTTTAGAGTAGCAGCAGTCATAAGGTGCATGACATAATTCTAACAAATTATAATGACAAGATGACAAGGAATGTACATTAAACCCTAATGTGGGTAACATTCTAATAAATATAACAGTCGCAATATTGGATTGCAGTCAGCTGCTAGACTGAGAGATGGAGGCAAAATGGCATTAAAATTAAGCTTACGGGAGTTATATTGGTCGTCTGCAAACTATAAATACCGGCCCTATCGGGACGAACTGTAGAGCCTAACAGATGCAAGCATGTCATTACAGCTGAAAGAGAATAAAGTGTTTCACGTCTATTTTCGGAAGATGTGTATTCCAATATAATTTCGCATATTTTCTCAGCTAGGAATCAACCTGATTGTGGTTATAGTAATTTAATAGTTGGGTGTCTGATTTATGCCTATCATGTTGGAACATTCACAATAAAGATTTGTATCCATGGTTATATTGAATAGATTTGGGAAGACTAAAATTTGTTGAGAATTCTATTTATGAAGTGTATATTATGGTATTAGTTTTAATATTCCTCAGCTGAACTGGAAACCTTGGCACTTTTGATGGTCTGCATGTATTGTGTGGCTTACATGTTACCATGTAAAGGACCAAAACAATCTACTATTATTCTGCAAATTGTTTCGTTACAAACGTAGGTATCTTCTATTTGGAATTTACCACCATTTAAAATGTGGGTCAGGATTTACAATATTTACAAGCATGCAAACATAAAATGATCTGCAGACTTGTTCTTGTTTTGATGAATAGTTAATATCTGTCATTAAACGGCCAATCAATATAATCAATGGTTTCAGGCTGAGTTTCCGGTCGAAGCCCATTTCACCCCGATAATTAGATGAACAAAACCATGCAGTATTTATATTTCCAATGTTATCATTAAGTGTTGTATAGTGTGCAATCTAACGCTATAGATACCAAGCTTAAACAGTGATACTGTGAAGAAGTATTCCTGACATTAGAGAGCATATATATATATTAAATTATGTGTTGATACTGAAACGTAGAATTATCTAGCTACACTAGCCATGGTTTTATAGGCAGTGACATAAGGAGTGGAATGCCAACTCCCAGCAACGGTATTGGTCAGAAATTTCCAGTGAGCCGTAAATACACTTAATACCCACACGATAAATTACTGAGCCACGTCACACAGAAAAGAAATGCTCCTGGAAATTGATGGAAACTTCGCAGTCTAAGGCGTAACACGTGTTCTTAATACATTGACATACGCTAGTAAACAGTTAAAATATAAAATGTATTTTTCTTTTTTTAATTATTTCCTTGGTATCCAAATCTTTTCCGAGAATCTCTTCATTATATAATTCCGTTAACCACTTGCATACGTGATTGGTTTCAAAGGTGTGATTAAATATTATCCAAATAATTGTATTTGTCACCATTAAATTATGTCAGATTCCAGAGTTATCCATTTGTTCAGGACACGAATTCTGGTGTGTTATCTTTGAAATAAAACACGTTTATTCCACACTTAAAGAATTTATAGGTTAAGTGAAATAGGTGAAATCGCTAGACATTCTTAACGTAGTAACGCACACTGATTGGGGTACTGATATAAATGTAATATTATAAAGAACGTTTAATCGCTCCAACTGTATTATGGTTCTGTTGTTAATGGTTCAGATAGGCAGTCATATTTGAAGATTCTTGGTCCAATTCGTCATCAATGAAAATGAAAAAGAGCATATAAAACATTCCCATGTGAAAAACTTCTCGCGGAAACGAAATAACTACCTTTATGAATATATTAAATGAATTCTTTCCGCACAGTATGCTCTCAAATTAAGATCAACCACTTATATACTTGCTTAAGCAAATCTAAGTTGTAATCCAAATACAAAATTTTATTGAAAAATAAACCCAATGCCATACATTCCTCTGTAATTATACTATCATCAAGGTTTTATAGAAACAAAATTGCTCTTTCAGAAATTCAGAAAGCGTTTGTCTCAGAAATACAACCCTGTCTACTTAAGTAAACTAAAAGTACTTTTAAGCTTCACGATGGTGGACAATGGGAGTCAAATACTCCATATTCCGCAAGTCTTGTCATTAAGTCTTCAACTAAGTTAAAACGGATGCAAAGATGAGGAAAAGGCAGTGGTAAACTTAGCAAACAACACACAGCAAAAGTTGGCTTACCAAATGTTGCATCGATTTTTTTCCATGCCAACTTTTAGCAATATAACTGGTACTGCTTTATATCGAAAACAAATTATTTGAAAATAGTGTCATTTTGTCTGCCTCCATATCAGTGTTTGAGTCACTACACAATGGAGAACTGGAAAAATACAATATTTAACAACGAATCGGGAAATTACTGTGTTGATGTCTTCCCACAAGATAGTGCAATGCTGGTTATTTAGCCTTAAAGGCACTAAAAGTAATGATTAAGCACATCGCGATGCTAAAATATACCTATCAAACTAACCATCTAATTTTAAAATACCGTATACTTATTTTAAACTACTATCAAAGAGTCTGTAAGAAGTAGATGGCATCGTGCAATGATGCATTGATTAATAAACTTCACGCATACAAAGACTCCTAGTAGGTAGTCATTAATCGAGATCGAATTCGTAATAGGTCTAAGTCTCACACCCACGTAGTATAAGACGAAGACCCAACACAGTGCATTTCTTGCAATGAACCATTCACTGTTAAGCACATTTTGATCGATAGTTTCGACCTGCAATGTTTTACAATGTGTATTACATGTATAAACGTTTGTATAGAAAAGATATCACATCAGGTCAAAGAAATTTTCATAATTAAAATGCCAAATCAGGTATGATAATAACAATAATTGAATTGAAAAACTTAACTTTGCAAACAAACAATTGATTTAATTCAGATATACGTGAACTATACTCAAAAATAAAAAATAAATATTTAAGAGAGAAATCTCTCTTTACACCATATTATTAATTTAACATTATTTTCAGAAGAAAAAAGATATAAGAAGTACGCTCATGAATTATAAACAATGTACATGAAATAAGACATTTCTACACACGCAAAAGTGCATCTGCTCTTTAATTGTCTTGTATCTTAATATTCTTGTATTCAATTTCATAATCATGTAATAGCAATCGCAACGTTAGTAGTCTTTGATTTCTTTCATGTTGTCAATAATCCAATAGATAAGTGAAGAATGGTAAACATCAATATGTTGAGCAGCAGGGAGGATTTGCCCAGCATTTTCATTCAAGCGTTATTTCGCTGAATAAACATCTACATATTTTCATCCAAGCGTTATTTCGCTGAATTAACAAATTCCACATATATTTTCATCCAAGTGTCATTTCACTGAATAACACATTCTACATATATTTTTGCCAATTTGTTTTTTCACACACGGGTAAAGAATTACATCCGACTCCCCGAGTATATAATCCCGGTGTAAATATTCTATCGGGGGGGGGGGGGGGGTTGTCATTAATTAACCATATATTTTATCTAGCCCGATTTGATATCTTTTTCTAGTATCGTCACCATTCCATCAGGGCTGGATTGAGCACGACTAAATTTTTTTAATTTATTATCGTAATCACTGCAGCACTATGTTTGGTGAATATTTTGTAGTGTATGAGTGTCAGTTCCATTAAATACCGCGAGAATATTACAATTATCTGGAATCACTTCCACGGGAGACAAAATTAGCCGGTTTTTTTTAATTGTTTATCTCGCATCACATCATCGTACACTACTAAAGTGTTGATACTCCCGTCGATATCATCGATGTTAGGAGCTGCATCGATATCAGTGATAAATTCACTAATATTCTCCAAGTTTATCTACGCTGCTCTATCGTTATAATCTTTTAACACTGTATAACAACGTTTATTGTCTACACTTGGAGCAATTAAAAAAATGTTTATCCCATTTTATCCACTTTATTATCAGATTAAGTAACAGCTAAGTAACAGCTTTGTTTTACCACTTCCGGATGTACCAATGATGATCATCAGTATTGAATTGGGTAGCAATGGGTGGTGTTTAACACGTTATTGTCGTTGAGTAGCAGAAACGTCAGTAATTTCCATTAGATATAACGTAAATGATATTATGGATTTATATTGTGTGACATGTAGAACTCGTACGTCAACATTTGCCCCATCACCTATAACGACTAAAAATAATATAGATGCAATCACTGGCAAGTATGCACAGTGCGGTAAAAAAAAATAAGATTTGTAGATTGAAAAAGGGAGCTGATATCAACACAAAGTTAACAAAGCTCCCGTGAGCTCTATGGGCAAAATATGCAGTGGAAAAGCACATTCCATGATATAGTTATTGTTGTACAGGAACCAGATTCGATATCAGACTCGATGATCTTGATCAACCCCGACCGGGTGAATATCCAATAAATGCTATCGATTTGGCGTGTCATGACGTTGCATATCTAAGTAAATATCTTCAACAACGACATATCGCCGATGTGAAATTAATCCACGAGTTAAATTATGTTCTTCATAAAACATTCAAATAAAAATTAGCTTCAAGGTTGATAAAAACCGCGGTGACAGGTAAACTGGTATTAGGCGCTGGTAATTAATTATATAGAACCGATTTATTTTTCTCCACCCGGATATTGAAAAGGTAATTCCGCGATTAGTAAACTCGCTAACGCTGCAAAGGTTAAATATGTTACCGCTGCAGATTGGTTATCAGCCAAGCTATATGCCCAAATTATGTACCACCATCGAAGAAAATTTAATATGCGTCGTTTGATGTTAGTGTTCCTAATGAAGTTCATCAGGCCGATATATTGATTCTGTCGCATAATACTGTCAAAAAATGAATATAAATATGCGTTAACCTTTGTTGACATCGCGAGTAGATATAAAGAAGCTGAACCGTTATCAGCCAAGTCCTCATCTGTGATTGCCTCCGCGTTTAAAAGAATTTATTATCGAGGTCCTCTACGATGGTCAAATCTCCTCTAGGCTGATCCCGGTAAAGAGTTTCAAAGTGAAATGTCATCACAATGAATCAACATAATACTGCTATACGAAGAGGACATACTGCAATACAACGTTTTCAGGCAATTGTTGAACGATTTAACAGAACACTTGCAGACAAATTGTGTCATTATCAATAAGCTAAGGAATTCATTGAGGTTAAACGATCACATGAATGGGTCAAGAGATTTCCAAGTTTTATTACCGCGCTCAGCAATGAAATTATTCGAACCATCAACATAAACCTGTTATCGTAATCACAGAAAAATGTAAATTTACCTCGTCATGATTTTTTTTGCAAAGCTTTAATCTAGCAATTTCACTGTAAGATAATTGTATGAACCTGGTGAACTTGAATGTGGTAGAAAGAGATCAACCGATCCTAATTGGAGTACCACATCACATACAATATTCAGTGTGGTCACATCTAAAAACAGAACTGCAATCTATAGAATATTTTCAACCGCTCTACAGCGTGAATTTACCCGTGAACAATTACAAGTTATCCCAGATGATACTCAGTTACCTCCGTGTGGACTTAACTGATATCATCATCGCTGATAACAACTCGGCCAAGTTGATTTATTCTGCGTAATCGTGACACTGCGATATAAACTAAATTTGACCATTCGATAAAGTCATCGATGATCCA
>JAQISU010000131.1:11147500-11317500 GCA_029339505.1 Unio delphinus | reverse complement strand
ACACGACTTCAATGACTACAAAGGATATCGAGGACAAAATTAATCTCATCCGTCACTATAAATTCCTGTGCAGGTTTCAAATTGGTCGAGGCATTCATGATTAGATCGATGTAAGATGGATGGGTTTTTCTCGTGATTTGGATCATAATGTAGCATATTAAAACGTAATTTTGCTTGTTTGAATAGCCAGGGAGTTGTTTAGGAGATGGACGGTTCATGAATTGTATAAAGGTCAATTTTGCTACTGTCAAGGATGGATGATATTCTAGTGCCAAAAGAGGGTATGTCGTTTGGTTCTTGTTTCGCATAAGCTTTTGTATTTGAGTTGAAAACTAGTCACAATGAAGGATCAAAATGGTTTGGTCTTAATCGGAAAGCATTTCACTACTATGTGGTAAAGGTTCAGTTCAACGAGAAGGCATTTATATGGGAAGGTCTTAAATGTTCGCAGAGCAAGTCATATTCCTTGATGATGTATTGGATGAAGCATCTTTAAATATGACTTTCTCGCTGAACCATAAATTAAGCAAGCATAGAGCGAATAAACGTTCTATATAAATTTAGGCTTACATTTCTATTGGCATCCCAGTCAGTGTGAGCTAATACTTTAAGATGATCTAGAGTTGTTGGCTTGTTGAGCAGCAGAGAGGGTGAACAGACCACGTTTTCAAGCAAAAATAATGCTTCCTACGAAACCTTATTTTAACCAAAAAATAAGTCTCCATTTAGCAAACGGAGACTTTACGATTTTTTAATCAATTTTGGTCGCAATGATGTGGTCATCCACCCTCTCTGCTGCTGGAACTTTCAGTTCTGGTTAACAAAAATAATAAATGATTTCAACCAAATATTTGATCGAGTCCGATACGATATCGTGTCCGAGGATCATGTAAATTTATTGTTACAAATCCATGCGGGGTTGACTGAGCATGACTAAAGAAATTTTTAAATTGATTGAAGTCCATATCGGAACACCATGTCTGCCAAATATTTCGTAGAGTATGTGTATCAACGCCGTTAAACACAGCAAGAATATTACAGTTATCTCTGATCACTTTTGGAATCTGAGTGTAGCGTTGAGTGACATATATCACATCAGTGTTTTTGTGACGCCCCCGGGAAAATATTCTAGCTGGGTTTTTTTGATTGTCTAACATCACATCGTCGTATACGACTAAATTGTTAATGCTCCCATCAAGGTCATCCACGGATGGCGCCTCGTCAATATCAGTTATAAAATCAATGGTATTCTCACCTTTAATTTCTGATGCATTCTCGTTAAAATCCTTTAACACTTCATAGCATCGTTGATCATCTACGCTAGGAGCAATTAAATACAACTTATCCCACTTCATCCATCTCATTATTAAATTGAGCAACAATTGAGTCTTGCCGGATCCATTTGGCCCGATTATAATTGCACGGATAGAGTTTGGTAGCGCTGCATGATGCTTAACTGGTTCTCTTATTTTAGTCGCTGAAAAATCAATTATATTCATATCTCTATACATAAATTATGGATCTATATTGTGTGAAGTGTAAAACGCGTACTAGCACAAATGATGTGACGACGGTTACAACTAAAAATAACAGATCAGCAATAACTGGTAGATGTGCAACATGTGGTATAAAAAAATTTAGATTTATTTCTACAAAATCAAAGATTTTACAATCCGGAGATGTTTTTAAAAAAAACGAGGAGGTGATATCGCAGCCAAATCGGCAAAGCTCCCTGGAACCCCATGGGCAAAGTACCCCGGAGAAAAGCACCTTCCAGGATATAGCTACTGTGGTCCCGGAACACGATTAGATATCAGACTTGATGATCAAAATCAACCCCGATCCGGCGAGTATCCGATAAACGCTATTGATAAGGCGTGTCATGCTCATGATGTTGCATATAAAAGCAGCAATCTGCAAAACAGGCATCTCGCGGATGTGAAATTAATTCATGCGTTAAATGCTATTCCTGATAAATCTTTTAAAGAAAAGTTGGCTTCGTGGTTGGTAAAATCAGCTATGAAAGACAAATTGATGATGGGTGCTGGTAATTAATAATATGGAATCAATTTATTATTCCCCAAGAGGATACTGGAGGGGTAAATCAGCAGTCCATAAACTCGCTAGCGCTGCAAAAGTGAAAAAAAACTACAGCAGCGGATTGGTTATCCAAACAGGCACTATGGCAAATTTATCTACCACCACCTAAACAAATTCAATTCTCGCATTTTGATGTGACTGCTCCTAATGAAGTTCATCAGGCTGATATATTATTTTTGCCACATGATCGTGGTTACAAATATGCGTTAACCGTAGTTGATATTGCAAGTCGATACAAAGAAGCAGAACCGTTAAAAACAAAATCAGCCACTGAAGTTGCTTCTGCATTTGAAAGGATTTATCGACGAGGTCCTCTGCACTGGCCAAATCTATTGCAGGTTGATCCTGGCAAGGAATTTCAGGGTGCGGTTCTATCTACAATGAAAAATCATAATGTCACCATAGGACGAGGGCATACTGCGCTACATCGCGATCAGGACATTGTCGAACGATTTAATCGGACGATTGCTTAGCGGTTATTTGGATATCAATACGCAAAAGAATTCATTCAAGAAAAGCGATCCCGTGAATGGGTCAAAAGGTTACCAGCTGTGATTACCACACTGAATAATGAGATCACTAGAACAATCAACATGAACCCTAGGAACGCTATTAAAAAGAAGTCTATACCCGTACAACCACAAAAAGATTTCCCTAGAAACGCTAGCGTTTCCCAACCAATTCGTGGTAGTAATGTCACTGTTAGGTACTTATACGAACCAGGAGAGCTTGAGGGTGGTAAAAAAAGGGCTACTGATCCTATTTGGAGTGTTACTGCACACAAGATATCTAGTATAACACGATCAACTGGTAGACCAGCAATCTATAAACTGGATTCAACTGCTCCTCAGCGAGGATTTACTCGACAACAACTACAGGTAATTCCCGAGGATACTCAATTACCACCGCGGGGTCTTAATTAGCACCCGATGCCAGAGGCATTGTGCTGGCACCCCGGCGTCTGTTGCACTCAATACAAGTCAACATCACATTGTTTCTGACATGACCGAGACTGTTATTTTTTCTGTCTACGGTAAATTGGCGAGGATCTTTATCCGAATACTGCCAACGCATTATACAATTGCAACTCGCGCAGTGATTATTATGTTGTTGTTTCAGCGTAATTATTAATTTAGCATCAATGTCAAATTCTCGTTGTTTTTTTTTGTCTTGTTGTTTGTAACCGGAGAGTTTTTTATTAATGATGCTAACATCAACGATGCTTGCATCATCCATTGTGGTGTCATCATCGCCAAAAATGATTTCATCATCGCCACTGGCTTCACCAACAACAATTCTTCGAAGCTGATTTATTCTTCGTACTCTGGATACTGCGAGATAGACTAAATTCGACCATTCGATGCGATTATCTACCATCCAAACAATTGTATCCGATATAGTTAATCCCTGTGAAGAATGTATCGTCGCTGCGTATCCTAGCGTCCATGGGGATTTATTTGCACGCAATGCATTTTCGACGACGCTGATATCAACCAGCACAATATCATTTAACACGAGAATCTGCTTTTCACTCTTCCCTGGAATATCAACTTCAATATTCTGCTTTCGTGTATCCGAAGGCCTATAAGACAACGGTACTGGAAGTGTTGCAAATTTTTATTTATGCGTTTCAAATCACTTCATCTGAAGTGTGTCTCTGACTATTTTTCTACTTGCTACTATCAAATCATTTGGTCTCCACGTTTCCCAGAAATCATTCATGGGAGTTTCTGAAATTATTTCACGCGCTATTTCGCATTGGATTTTATCCGGTTGTAATCTAATCAGTGCTTTGAACTCGCGTAATTGTTCATCAAGTGATCTATGGTCGGTATTAATTTCTTCATAATAGTCTACAGAACCCTTTAGCCATTCATGTGGAGATCCACCGACAAATGGTGGTGGTTGGCCGTGATCACCGCACATGACGACTTTTGTGTTTTTGTTTAACAACCACTCGAGAAATGTTTGTAATACTCTCAACGATACCGTGCATATTTCATCCCAAATTATGATTTCAGGAATGAATTTATCACCCATTCGATCAGGGGTCCATTCATCGCCTTTCCATCGAAAGAAACTATGATAAGTACAGGCATTTACCCCTCGCTGTATCATCTCTCTGGCGAGTCTGTGAGTCGGTGTTAACACAAACATGTTAGAAACGCTAGCGTTTCCACGACGATATAATTCAATTGCACGAGTTGTCTTTCCTGACCCACCACAACCGTTTAAATAAACTGTCTTGTATCTACATATTGGATCAGATACCGGTGGTGCATTAGAAAATTCTGATTGAATCTCATCACATTTTAAGTACTTTTCATCCATGGTAACATCTGCCGATTCACAATACTCATGTAGCGTCTCCTTTTTAAATCTCCAACATCCCCACGCTTCCTCCTGGGATGTGAATTTAGCTACATCTGATTTGTATTTATTGTGTATATACATCGAATCAGTAGCTACTCTAACCGCGGTATTAGGAATTCTATTTATCATCGAAAATAAATTGATAGAAGCATAAGCTAGCATAGAACTTCTCAAATGTGTGTACTGGGAATTATATCCATCACAGTAGGTAACAACCGTACCCAATTTCTCACCACTGGATAGAAAAGCATCCTTACGGGATACAAGTTTTCCCTGTTTCATTAAATCCGCTACAATAAAATCGTATTCAGCGACGTCTATGATCAACCGCGAGGAAAATTTTGTATTGTCGTATCTTCCACCCTGGGTAAATTTACCGATTATTCTTAGTCCAAAATCCTTTGCTTGTTCTTTTTTAATTTCAAAAAACTTCTTAGACCAATTCATGATTTGTTCTTCATTGAAATCAGGGAATTGTTTTCGCAATTTGCTAATTATACGATCTAGATCGGGTTGTGGTAGCCAAACTTCTTTCTGAGCTCGATAGCATATAATAGCTTCGGAAACAATCAACGATATCAGCATGCCACAATCAATCATATATCGTAGTAACACTATTGGCATCCAGGCCTTTTCAGATATATGTCTACCAAGCCAAACATAACTACACGGATGTAACCCTGTAGCGAGTTCAAATGATATCACACGAGCGAATCCGGTTAAATCAAAATCAGGTAATGGCCCATTAATCGCAACACGAGTCATTTCATGCGTGGGGTGTCCAAATCGTTTAAAATAGTTACTACATTCTCCATACCCGAGAAAACTTCCAGGATAACACGCGGATATATCAATTGAAATCATACCGTCACGATGGTATTTTGTATTCCACAGTCCTCCATGACCAAATTCGACGCAACTCAATTTAACGTCCCCGAGAAAATCACTTCGTGTTGGACGCCATGAGTTTTTTTCTCTTGCGAAGTGAGCTACCACTGATGGAATAGTAAAACTATCCTTGAATAGTTTTTCATGGGAACTCTCCGGTGAAAAATCATTAGCGATTTTTCTCATTCTGTTATCTAATTCTTCAACGCGATATAATTCACCATTTGGTCTTACAAATTGATCAAATCCTGATTCGGAACCAGCACTACTAAGTAACCACACTGACACAGGATCATCATTACACAACGCATGAATAGCATCAAATACTTTCTCTTCATTGAAATCATCCCCGACGAATTCCCCGGAAAATCCCCCGGAAAATTTCCGGGGGATATATCTCACGGTTCTATCTCGTGGAAATATTGTTACTGCAGGTGTCCACGCGTGTTCGTTATGATCAATAATTTGTATTGGAGCCCCTCGCGATTGATATTTCGGTTCGTATAATACTTCTCCGGTTATTGTTGTTACTGATATTGGGAATTTTAATGATGCTTCTAATTTAGCTATATCAGAAATCTTTGCACCGTGCTGTTTCACTGTCAGTTCCCATTTGGTTATTTTCCTACGTCGCAGATCAGTTAGTTTATTTCCTCGGGATGCATTTGTGAAGTGTTCCATTACCCGTGTTGCTACACAATTGAGCCTTGACGAAGTTAACGGTGAATATTTCATAGGAGCTAGTTTTGCAATATCGGGTTTATCATTTAACGGATATAACCCATAAACAATTGCTGTTACGGGATAAGATCTTTCGTAGTATGGTTTGTCAATTCCAGTTAGAATTCCTGGTTTGGAATCTTTACTTACAATGACAGTTTTTTTATCCTTGAGGATTGGTTCAAATTTATCCCTAATAATCCATTTGCCTTCGACTTCGATAATGAATTTTATTCTGAAAAAATACTTCTGATTGGAATTGCTTTGTTGGGAATTGCTTTGCTTGAAATCCTTTGGATTTCCACCTTTGGATTTTCCACCTTTGGATTTCCATCTTTGAATTTCCCCTTTGGATGGAAAGTGCTTTGCAATTTCGCCAAGGTGTGAAATTATCTCAGCTGCTCTTTTATCGTTCATAGTAGCATCGATGATGGGTACATTGACATCTTCATCAATAATTCGAAATGTCGACCAACAGTATGCTGCACCGTCTCGGTAGAATTCATTAAAACACTCCCTGATTTTACCGAGTATAGTTCTATCACCGATTAGACGTTTTGGTGTATCAGAGACTCTATCGACATTGAATTTAGTATTTCTCCAAGGCTTAATTTTCGATAATCTTTGGAACTCCTCATCGAGATTGAATTTAGTATTTCTCCAAGGCTTAATTTTGGATAATCTTTGGAATTCTTTCATGGTATAATCAATGAATTTAGTATTTCTCCAAGGCTTAATTTTCGATAATCTGTTGAATTCCTCCATGTTATAATTAAAACAAGTATTTAAATAGAAAAATATAGTATAATGAATCACTGCAAGTGGCTAATGATTGGATCTACAACCCCGTGTAACAAATCATGCAGAAGTGAATTCTGTGGGTATCATTTACAAAGCGTTAGGCGAGGAAGTTTTGGCCCTCTCCCATGCCTCCAATGTGGGGTGGGTGTTAGAGGAAAATCGCAGTTGTGTCTTGCTTGTGGGGGTAAACGATACAGGGAACTAAAACGCTACTATGACAAACGAATCAATGACTCGTTCAATGACAAAGTCATCAAAACCCCTCAAGATTATATCCAGAGATTTATAATTAAAGCAGATAATAAATTAGACAAGTAGTATTATTATACAAATGAGCCAAGATTTCAGACCTCACCCAGTGCTTGCTAATTACGAAGCCTCTAGTGATGGTGTTGTCAGGCACCGCAAACTCAAAGAACCGGTTGGATATCTGAATAATATGGGGTATTTGATGTTTTCAGCTGGGAGGAAGAAGTATCTCTGTCACAGAGCCATCTATGAAGCATTTTACGGATTAATCGAAGACGGCCTTGTGATTGATCACATAAATGGCGTGAAGACTGATAATTGTCTTGGGAATCTTCAAGCCGTCTCGCAGCGCGATAACCTTTTAAAAAGCAACGCTGGTAGGCACGCAAAACATCCCAAGGGTGTGAAATCGTTTGATTTAGAAAATAATGAAGAGAGAAGCTTTCAGTCGATAAATGCGGCTGGAAAATATTTCGATATTTGTAGTACTTCAATTCGATTTGTTGCACAAAATTTAATTAAAACTGCTCTGTCTAAAAAAAATGGTCATAAAATAAAATTCGTATACACCTGAAACTATTTAAGGGAGATAAATCCTTTATGGATAAATCCACTACAATTCACACTCTACCTACTAAGTTCCCTTGTATTATGACGTCAAAGGAATTTGTCGCCTGCTATATTACCTGTACTTGACTAGGCGCGCCCACGTGACTGTAATGGAGATATAATGCATGAGTTTTCGATAGAGAATAAAACTTTTTATTGTCGCTTGTGGGCTAAAACTGCATTATTATTTTTATTTATCTACATATCTCATGTGTGGGGGTGGGTGGACTAGCAGTAAAGCAGACAGCTAACTCGTTCTTTTCAGTACAAAAATTCTTTATAATCTAACGCATTACCTATATTCGCTCTATTCGCTTGGTTTGGTTTACCACGCCCACATCATTACCATCATCGTTCCATTGAATTATAATCCATCCTTAATTAAGTTAATTAAGTACATGTTATGCCTAAAATTTGCCACAACACTCGAGTGGAAATATATATGGCATTGTGCCGTCCATGTTGTGACGTTACCCCAAGCATATCTTCTGGGCGGTCTAAGATGGCGTTTGCCACCTTAGGCCTCCCGCCGGAGATGTATGTTTCGGGTCCCCTTGGGCTTACTTGGATGCGAAGGCACCCAAGGAGTTCCAAAGATGTGTTGTCATATATGTTTTTTTTTAATAATTAGAGATACAGTATACTATATTTATAAATAAATTTATTTATAAATAAATATAAATAATGGATATCAATGATGTAAATGCTATAATTGCTGAAATCTCAAATTTAAATAATAAAGGGGTATTATTATCTGAAAGTCTCGACGTTGACAAGATTACCTCGGAATATGAAGATATTGAATATCAGTCTAGTAAGGGTCGTTATGTTTTACCTAGGATGTACAGGCTCGTGAAAGGAATTCAAAAATCCATCAATGCCTGTTTGTACGGTAACGACATTAATTTATTTATAACGCTATTTAGCACCGTTGAAGCAATACGTCAAAAGCTCGGCCAAGAATATCAAAAACGAGCTGAAATTGGTTCTAAAGTTCGTGATCTTAGAAAAATGTTAAACGAGGAAAAACCAGTATCTTAACCACGTGGGTGTTACTAAAAAAAAAATAATAGGCTTTCGTAAATAATTTAAATAATTTATTTATTTTTTTTTTAGCGTTTTTTGTAACACTTGTTACACAAGTTACATAGGATTTTCTCCTGAAAGGATACTCATCAGTCTGGACTTGCTCATGCAGTTATGTGCATAATGGATGATCTGGTTGTAGTAGCAAGTAATCACCGCGACGCCTCCATTTTCACGTAGTTGTTCTTGTTGCCGCGTCGTTAACACAAATCGTTCATCGCCATTCTCAGATATTACAATTCTGAAATCCCCAGCGATGTTATTTCTGAAACACTCGCGGATAGCGTCGTACAGTTTAACCCTGTCGAAGATGAATACGTTAGCTTGATGGTACATTATTTAATAACTAAGTTATTTAATAACTAAGCTTTTAATTATGATAGTTTTACATTTGAAAATTTAGTTCACAAACAATATATGGTTGGTGAATCGCTTACAACTAAATTAGCCCGAGAGCGGCTAGCAGCAATTAAAAAGTTTATACCGGTTCGAGACAGACTTCGCGAGAAACTTCAACAACGACAACAAGCGCAGACTGACTTTTCTGTGTCAAGTGAACAACTGTTTACTCCGATAACAAGTGCGACCAAAGATGTGAAAACAGCAACTGAACGAGCAATATACGGAGATATTCCTAAGGAAGGCAAGCGACGAGAAGTGCCTGTTCTTGGTGTGCTTGAAAAGATAGCAGCAGAGACCGGACAAACACGCGCAGGGATACAACAGTTATCCAGTGATATAAAAACTCAACGCGAAATTGAAGAACGCGAAGGTGCAGCTGCAGGAAGAGACTATTCACCTGAAAGTATATTTACAATCGCAGCATTAAATAGAATTGAAAAACTCGGTACGGATTACGAATTAGCTGATTTTGCTAGAGAAAATTTTCCAAAGGGTATAAGAGAGAATTTTTTAAAGGACGAGTTTAAAAGTTTTATAAAAAGCAAAGACACATGGGCATCAAAAATATATTTAGCGAAACACGGCGGGGATAAAATCTCAGCGTTGCAGCACCCTGGTTATAATAACTTTCTAGCTGTGGTTAAAGGCGGTCTACAACCACCACCTTATATGGAGGATCCAATCCCGGAACAAATAGACATAAAAGCAGAAGCCGGTTCTAAGAAAACAAGCGGAAAGGGATATTCGATTAAAAATTCAAAAAGTCTTTGACTCTACCGTGACATGTCCTGGTAATATTCTCAGTGATATATCACGGTTAGAGGTTCTCATCGGAGGGAAACGAGCCGGAAATAACTCACCGGAAGTAATTAATGAAGCAGCTGATATCTGTAGACGATTATTTGCTGGTGGTATCATGGACATTAATGTATATCGAGAACTTATTGCTGAATTAGTTGAAAATCACAACGATGACAACGTCATTGATGACAACGTCATTGATGATGAAAATCTTATGGATGTAAGCGATTGATCACTAATTGAAAAACTACTAGTTTTATAACAAGATGATTATACACTATAACCATGATAAACCCGTAAGCGTCTACGTGGTGAACTCACGATTGCCTGTTTATCGCGCGTGGTACGGAGATGGTTTCGGCAATACTATTGCGGGGTTATTTACAAGAATGGCTCCCAAGGTGGCGCCGTTAGCTAAACAATTATCAATGAAAGCCATTGATGCTATCCGTGATAAGGGAATCAATTTCGTTGGAAATCTTGCCGGAAAGGCATTTTCTGCCGCGAAAGATAAAATAACATCATTGGTGCGAAAGAAACCAGGAATGACTTCGTCAGTGGTGAAACCACGAATGACTTCGTCATTAGTGCTGCCATCAACTACAGTGATGCCTGCAAAAATCAGCAAAGTAATAAATAACGCAGTGGAAGAAAAACTAGCGCAATTGACTTCGTCACAATTGACAGCTTCACCGGTAACAGATAGCGCTATCATGAACGCGATAGCAGGAAGCGGCTTGAAACAAAAAAGAAATTCGAAGAATTTTCAACGACGATGATTATAAAGAATTAAAACGCTAGCGTTAAACTCTTCGAGTTTCACAATTGAAAACGCTAGTAATGTTATAAATGTTTTTAACGAACAGCTGATCCCGCGTTAGATATGGAAGCAAAGATGCGCAAAGATGATTCCGTCCGCGATTATCAATACTATTCCTATCATGCAATACAACCCGACCTACGATCGCGAATTGAACTTCAAGTTCAAGATACCAGTAAATACTTTTTACCATGTGAAGCATTTATTGAAGTAGAAGGAAAACTTGTAACAAATGTTGCAGCTGATACCCCATATGCAAATGATTCAAATATCCGAGTTGGTTTCGTCAACAATGGTATAATGGCGTTATTTGAAAGTGCAAGATATCTCATTGATGGAAAAGAAATTGAATCAATAGACCGCGAGGTTGATGCTGCAACAACAATAATCGGACTAGCAAGATACTCCGATGATTATACAAGATCGGCTGGTCCATCTATGATGTTTGCAAAGGATACCTCTGATAACGCTGACCACCTTCAATACATTAAAGTGTTAACACCGCAAGACACTTCAGTTGATAATCAACGAGAAGCAACTAATCCAGAACGTCGAGCTAGACCCGGAGCTGCGTTTGATATTCTTGGAGGCGTTAATGGTAATTTCAATTTAGGATTTGCAACACGAAAATTAGAATTGGAAGGACAAGAGAAAAAGTTTTCATGTGCGATTCCACTCCATCACATATTTGGATTCTGCAGAAATGTCAGAAAAGTCATCTATGGAGCCAAACACACAATCGCATTAGTGCGAAAAGGCAATGACAATGATGCAATTTGGCGTACTGGTGCCGATGAAGGTAAAGTTGTTTTGAGTAAAATAGTGTTATGGATGCCAGTAATGACACCATCAATTACCACGGAAGAGCGGCTACTTTCGTTTATGGAAACCGGTGGTAAATCATTGCTAAGTTGGCTAACAACAACGACTGATGCTAAAGAGGATAATGTTAATGGTACATTTACATGGCACCTGGCATCAAAACAAGGCGTTTCAGCTCCACGTCATATATTTATAGCGCTGCAGAATCGGAATCGATTAGGTTCCCAAGAACGCAGTCATATGATATTTGATCGGTTAGGGGTAAGTGAGGTTTCACTGAGAATAAACGGACAACAAGAACCATCTGAGGATATACAGCTTAATTACGGAAACAACCAAATAGCACGTGTGTATCATCGGATGCTGTCATATATGGGTCGTGATCAAAATGTTGATACTGGTTTGCAAATATCGCAGCTCGATTTTAAGAACTTGTATCCAATTTATTACTTTTCACTGGAACATCTTGATTTAACAAGGCAATCCGTTGTTGATATACATTTTAGGGCTCGTATAGATCATGGTGGTGTTGATTATAGAGCGGTTGCTGTTATTCTCAGCGACAAATCAATGTTGTTAGAAGGGGCTGGCGGACGAATGAGACTCGTTGATGCACCAGTGGAAAATCTGTAAATGTAAAATCCATAGGATTTCCCCAATTAGATCAATTGAAAGCATAAATGTGTTTTACAATAAAATGCCATATAGTGTTGTTAGTGTCAAGCTGACTGATGGTCAGGTCAAGAAATTAAAATCAAAATCCGCTAAAGAATGTGGAACAACAATAACGTTAAAACCAGCGCAGATGTCCGGAGGTACACATAAAATATCATTAACGGATCGTCAAATAAAAAATTTCAATGATGCAATGAAAAATAAGCGAGGAGTTCAAATAGAATTTTCGAAAGCTGCAGTCGCGAACATGATAAAATCAGGTGGTATATCTCCATTGTTAGCCGCAATACCAGCATTGATTGCAGCGGCTGCCCCAGCGGTGGCGAAGGCGGCAGCGTTGGGAGCCGTTGGGACCGCAGCAGGGATGGCGTTGAAAAAGGCAACTGGGAAAGGATATAAAAAAAGGGAAAGGGGTTGTACCTACCAGGAACCCCGTATTCATGGTAGAGCGGCAAATCCGTGAACGGATCGGGTCAAAGAAAAATACCAGGAACGGTTTATTAGTTGAAAAATCTTCGATTTACAAATCTTCGATTTCCGAACCTATGGTTCCTATGTCCAATTTTGATTTAATTGATGCTGCTAAAAAACTAGCGATAAAAAACTTCAGAGGGGTTTTTATGAGAGATCAATTACCGAGAAAACCAAATAACGTTGAAACCGGTATCATCAATCTTGATAACAGCAGCTGATCGGGAACTCACTGGGTTGCATACGCGATTGATCCACGTGGGATTGTCTATTTCGATTCATATGGGTTAGCTCCGCCAAGCGAGTTTATGCGGTATATAAATTCCTCGATGAAACTCAAAGGGTTTCCGATTTTTTATTCCACGCTGCCAACACAACAATTAAATGATCCACCGATATGCGGCCGTGAAGTATTAAATGTCCTCGCGGAGATTTCATTAAAATCCTTCGGATCTCCGTGGAAACCACCTCATATTATTGTAAACGAATACACGAGTGGGAAATTACAAGGATCAATAAATTGAAAACACAAGTTACGCTAACAATAATGATCGATATTTGGGGACAATCTCTGTCAATGTTGGAACCCACCGAGGAAACAACTGCGGGTTCTATCGAGGATGTAAAAAAATAATAGAAGATGAAATCGCTGAGACGTTAAATTTAACAAGTGTTGACCCGAACGAAATAGTTGTATTTCAAGATCGCCAAGGTAAATTGAAAGGCAGTAATATATTCGTGAATGACATTTTGATACGGCATCGCGCTGCCGCTGAAAACTCTATTGCACTGTATTCCAACGATGGACAACTTAAACCAGGCGCACTTGTGTCTACGATCACCGACGCGATTGCTACCAACGAACGTGAGCTGAATGATCTTATACGAGGTTATAATAGTTTTCGCAAAAATGTCGTACATAAATTCTTTGGAACCCCGCTTGTGGTTGGCATGACTCTCGCTGAAATTAAAAACTATCTATCGCTATTCTTCGCTAACAAGGACGCGGGAAGGATGATGAATTAAAATGAAATCAAGGCAAATTATCTCGAGATTTCTAAACTAATAGAAGATCAAAAACCCACTAACGACGTCATTGTTAGATTTTTTGGATCCCCACCTGTGGCAGACTCGACTCTCGCTGAAATCAGTGAGTTTATTATCAGGCATACTCACAATGCCTACGTCGCTAATAATTTCTTTGGTGTCCCCGCTACATCTACAATGACTCTCAAAGATATTAATATGTTTATGGTGAGACAAACAACACTTAATACCATCGTGGATAGATTTTTGGGGAGAACACGTGATGAATCTGAAACCACATCGTTGACAGGCCCGACTCTCGCTGAAATTAAAAGCGCGGTTGACGAACAAAAACGCATCAGCAAAATGGTTAAAAATTTCTTTGAGGGCTCTGAAAGCTACAATATCACGACGACATATTCTCAACTCAACGGGAATTATCTAACCTCAACGAGCATTGGAGCCAACCTCCTTTTGATTTCATTTTTTAAACACCGCGATGGAACGATGATGAAATATACCGAAATCAATAAAACCTATCTCGACGTTTACGACGATATTCTTAAACTAAAAGAAACCTCTGAAAGGGTAAAGCATGGGACCTTTGATTGGGTAAAAGAATCTAATGCTAAATTGAAAGTCAATATCGAGAAGTGGCCTCATGGTATCTACAGGATGACGTTAATCTCTGACAAGCAATTTGATATCATCGTGAAAGGTAAAACCTACTTTGGTGGCACCGCGACAGTAATTATCGCGGGGGGAGAAGAAGAATTTGAGATTGTCGCAGTTGATAACACCATTAGAAAAGAAATATCCTGGTGCTTAGAATTCGTATGCGAAGTAAATAACTAAATTGAAAGGAAAATCCTTTAGATTTCACAATTGAAAACGCTAGCGTTTTTAAAATAAAATGATTTCATCAACGCAATGTCGCTATGATCAGGTCAGAGAATTTCAAAATAGACTCAAAACCCTCACCGAGGAGTATCAAATAAAAATAAAAAAATACCGACGAAGAATTACCGCAATTGATATTACTATGTACTCGGTGTCAAGCGTTCTCGCTGGTGCCGGAATAATACTTGCATCGGTTACAATGATTGCCCCGGTCGTAGTTTCAATTTGCATTTCTGCGGTGGCTACAATCGGGGGTATATCAACCGGGATAGCAAAAAAGATATCATCATGCAGCCAGAGTAAACTGCAGAATTACTTAATTCAATTTCATATTGCATCAACCGCATATTCGCAGTTATCCTCGATGATATCGTCGTCACTCGATGATACAATTATATCAGATAGTGAGTTCTCAGCGATGGTCAGTATTTTTGATTCCGCGATATCGAAATTAGAGCGACAACATGAATATAATAACAATGACAACAACGATGGAATCAGAAAACACGAACCCAAAAAACAAAATGATCTCAATAATATCAACATTACCAGATTGTGAGTTCTCAGTGATGGTCAGTATTTATGATTCCTCGATACCAAAATTAGAAATAAATCATGAGTATAATAACAATGACAACACCGCAGGAATTACTTCAACGAATAGTGGAGAACACGAACCCAGTACAAACAAGCATGATATCAATAACATCAACGAATCCAGAATTCAGTGTGAATTTCCCCTCTCCGGTCCCAGTGAAGGAGATAGCGCTAGCAAAACTACGAGTGTATCACAGTTGGCCTAATATCAGATCGGTTGCATTTAGTGGTCAGCAACCCAATAACGCACTGGTGTTCTCGTATAAGAATAAACCCGATGGTACTCCAGAGTGGGAAACTGTTTCGTTACCAACTGGGTCGTACCAAATTAAGCAAATCAATGCTGAAATTCAGCGTAGAATAAAATCAATCACTGGAAAAGAATCAAAAATAGCTATTAATCTTCATCAACCGACGCTCTCGTCGTCGATCGAAATAAGCACAGAGGGATACATTGTAGATATATATAACAGCTCGTTAAGAACAGTGTTAGGATGGCCTGAAAAACCACCGGAAAAATCCGCCACCGACTTAACCACGGACATACAATCATATCATGAAATCAATCCCAGTTATCGAGATAATTTATCTGATATAAGAAAAGGAAGAATCGCCGATATATTTATATTTACCAACAAAGACACATTGCAATGGGATTTTATCATTAAAAGAACAACCGACTCATCTGTTACTATTTCATTTACGCTAACTGACGTCCGTGGTTATTTTAATGAGATTAAACAATTATATGACACACAACTAGAACAACTACGGAAAATAAAATCGCAAAAACACGTTGAAATAATAAATCAACTTATATCTGACATGAAATATATCTATGAACTAATTATTCAAACAATAATTAATGACAACAGCGACAATAAACAACGATTCCTAACCGATTACAATATCACAGAGGACAATCTGCGTAATTTCAAGTTTCCCAAATACAACGCTGATGAACTAGCAAGAATTGTTAAAACCGATATCAAGGCGCTACAAAAATCAGATTCAGATGTCCTCTTCAGGTATAATAATGATCCAGATGGTGGCGGTAGGCATATTGCCAATCATAATGTGAATATTTCAACGGTGATTGCGCTCAATTTAGTATGTGATGCAATTGAAGGAAGCTATCAAATTAATCTAGAGAAATCAAATCAAGCTCAGCAGGGATATATTCTTTATTCGTTTGCACCAACAGCTCCTCCAGGATTCCTAATTATTGAAAACCCAATTAATCCTGTCTACATCCGATGCCATAATAATTCGTTAACGAGAATTAATTTCAAACTCACTGACCAGTCAAATAATCTGATTGATTTACAAGAAGAGGTGTTAGCGATTAGTCTGTTTGTGAGATCCTAAAGACTTGATCAAATCATTTATTATTTTTTGTTAACCCAGAACTGAAAACTTTAGCAGCAGAGAGGGTAGATGACCACATCGTTGCGAGCAAAATTGATTAAAAAATCGTAAAATCTCCGTTTTTGCAAAAATGGAGACTTTTTTTTTGGTTAAATGAGATTTGTTGGAAACCTGATATTTTGTTCGAAAACGTTATCTATAGGCCATATTTTGTTCGAAAACGTGATCTGGAAGCATTATTTTTGCTTGAAAACGTGGTCTGTTCACCCTCTCTGCTGCTTGTTGACATCTTGTTATAGTTGTATTTCAAAAACGAGAAAGCTGAAACGGTATGGCCATGTCACTAGAGCCAACAGTCTATCCGAGGCGGCATAGGAAGTGGTAGACAGAGAAAAAAGTGGACTGACAACATCATAGAATGGACCAGGATACGTTTTGCGAAAACACAGGCATTGGCACATGATCGAGACAAGTGGACGTAACTGGTCAGATGTTCAGCAACACAGTGTTTCAGCATCCACACTAGATCAAGAGACTGATGATGAGAGATTTCAAGCATTTAGCTTTAAAATCCTTTATATGTGGAATAAAAGTCAGATTTATTACCTAAAATCTGTGTTTCCATAACAACTTGGATAGGCTTTCCGTCCAGAGTGAGTTAAGGTTCATTATGATGTCTTCCTAATTAAGAGAAATTCATACATGAAGTTTTTAATTTCGAGAGTTTTGAAACCGTTAGTACTGGTCTAATTTTTAATCTTGCTGATATCTTGTTGTAGTTGTTTTTCAATTGTATGCATGTGCTTTGATTGATAACATATTAGAGCAATTCACACCAGGAGCCAAACAATTTGTTATGCTACTGATAGTGATGTTGAAAATCGTAAAAGGTAGCATACTTCCCTGTGACACATCTATCTCTTCTTGCTCGTGCATACCTGAGAGGGTAAAGCCTACTCGTATCTTGTATATACTTGGGAAGGAGATATCAAATTCTTAGTTTCCAAGTACCGTACAAGCCGAGAATTGATTATTTGTTCCATTGTTTGCATACACAGCTTGTCAGTGCATAGGGTTCATTAGTTGGTATGATCTGCACTATATTTCATAAGCTCGAATAGTGAGAACATTTGGGTATAACTTTCCATGTTGTTATATATGAATTAAAAGAGGCAATTTTCTTTTATAATCCTCTGAAGAAAATAATTAGATGATGAGGAATTTTCAGAGAAACTGACAGCACTAATATTGGTTATGTCACGTCTTGAACTAAAATTGTTATTCTTCAATTTCAGATGTCGGATAGATATGTTTTCTCTTTCCGTTTATTTGCAGATAGTTTCTCAAAAGTTCTTATAGAATAATGAGAATTTAAAGAAATAACATTTATTTTAGTATGCATGTTTTCTTTCTTTACGCCACGTCGGCATTCTTAATATTCCATTGTGGAACTGCGTCATCAGTTGCAAAGCTAATATTTTCAAGGGAGACTTGCAAGTGATCACTGCTGTGAAAGTCATCAGCAACCTTCCGTTCATAGTTTAAACCAGGCTGAGGCCAAATTGTTAAATCGATACACGTTCATGTACCAATTTTTGGGGTGTAAATAATTCGGTGATTTGTTATATAGACACAAATCTTGTCTCTCAATGATGTCTTCTTCTTTGTGGCATCTGTCACGTATAAGATCTGATCCCATAAATGTTATGAGCATTCAAATATCCAAATAAAACAAATGGCACGGAACGTTTATGAACAAGATTGTCTAAATTGTTTAGTGCTAGCTGTTGGGTTTGTGTAAATATAATAAAATGTAATCACGTGATTAGAGTGACGCTTAAAGAAATGGCTTGAGTAGATGCCGTGCTTTTATTTGATTGGTCATGGGGGTGTAAGGGCATGAATTGGATAGATCTATCATGTTTGTGAGCCTCCTTCTTTGATTTGGAATTGTTATACACTACAGTGGAGAAAGTTGCCAGTAAAAGATGATTTTGCCTGTAAATGTTGTCTGTTCCTCGATAGGAAATGTTAGATGTGTACTTTACTATCAGTATTTCCTTTTCCTTATCGTGTCTCGAGGTATCATACTCCTTGAAATTGGCGTGGTACTCCTTTCCACAGCTAACACAAAGTAAAGTTGCTTTACACTCAGATTCCTGATGAGAATGGTGTCCTCATAGACCACATATTCGAACTTGTGAGCAAGGATCGTCGTGTTGGCCACATTTCTGACACTTATAGCATCGAAGGGGTTCGGTATGTAGATATATTTCTTCACTTGCGAAAAGACAACCTTGACCAATCTGAGTACATGAGGTCTGTTGAAGGTAAATGCAATGATGCTGGTGTCCTGCAGATCATTCTTACGTGTAATACATATCCTAGGGACTACAGAGACGACTTCGTTTTTCATCAGTTCAATGAGATTTGTGTCGCTGACTCCAACCAAGTCACGCCATTGAATCTGGCTTTTTTGAAGTATTGTGTGACCTAATGAGGTCACTGGAATATTGAAGAATGTGTTCATTCTCATGATACGTTCTGTTTGACGTCTTCGCTCACAAGTAACGCTAATTAAATTTTTAAAACTTTTGGTGTACTGATCGATCCTATAATTTTTTTATCCATTATGACGCCAATCGAATATATATATATATATATATATATATATATATATATATATATATATATATATATATATATATATATATATATATCTAATTCTCAAACTGGTATCATTGTATTAATTGCATTTAATATTAATTATGCCTACTATTACCATTCATTCTCCTCTGTTTTGCGTATATTTCTAATTCTCTCTCTCTCTGCCTCTGGTAATAGATATATATATATATATATATATATATATATATATATATATATATATATATATATATATATATATATATATATATATATATATATATATAAAGGTGTGTTCATACACGTGTAGAAGAGGGGTGCAAGTTATAGTCAGCAAGATAGTGAATGAAAACCATGATTATGTATTATTAACTTGTCTGATGAGATTGCAAAATTGAATATGCATACACCAGCCTACTCTTTCCGACATCGACAGAGTCGAGAAGAAGATATAGAGTGAAAAGACAGAATTCCTTAGGTCAGGCTTGCAAATATCACAAAGTCAAAGTATATGGGTACATAATTAAAACAAAGATAAACGTTGTGTTTGATGCTGGCCACATTCGAGACTTTGTATTGAACATAAATGAAATTAGTGAACCAAAAATTTGCTATTATGTATTTAGAGCATAAGATAACTATTTGGACAAAGTATATAGAGTACACGTGCTAAGGAATTGAGCAATGAGACGTAGAGTATAATACAGAAATTGTTTGAGGTTGCAATCACCGTAAACAGGATTGTTATCTACTGTGCAGACTCAACCTAAATTATGTATTGATAGCAATATAATTTAGAACAAAATATTTCAAATTTTGTTTTTGGTTGCAACCGCATAAACAGAAATATAGCAAACAGAGCTTGCTGCATTTATTGCAGCCACAGAAAGGTAGGTGGTTGAAAGAACAAAAATGTCCATCATCAAAGAAAAGCAAAATATAAATGTTTTTCAAACATAAACACATGAATAATGTTGCACCGGCGCAGAAGAGCACCCTCATACTCCCAGGTTGTTAAGATGTATCATGCATTTATGGATTATTGGGAAGAAACTTTAAACGGATGTGCGTACTTTATGACTGTGATGTCGGTCTTCAGTAGAAGTTAGAGTACCTTCATACGCTTCTGGCGGTCGAAAATGTAGGTAGACACAGATTATTTCTGGTCGAGTGAATGATATCCAAGCAATAGACGATCGATGCCAAGATTCTATTTCTGTGAAAACTCACGAGACCTGAAAGCGAAAGTAGCACACACGCAGAATGATGATCGTTCGAAAAAGTGATTAAAAGGTTAAAAAGCTGTGACCCTTTTGCCTAATTTTATGAATTCCTAAAAGGCATCTAATATCCAGCGGCCTAATTCCCGTATTTAGTCAACACTGAAACCTTGTCTGGTTGCCCCAACGTCATCCCCAATAAATTCGAAAACTGTGGGACTCGAAATGACCAGATTTAACGCCATAAAAGCAAAGTGCTCTTCTACGTTCTGTACTAATTTCTACTATGGAAACTGGTTTCCTATTTTGGTTCGTAAAACGCGGTCCCGCAGTATCACCCCTGAATTTGAGGAATGCCTGTAACTGAGTTATCTGACATGTCGCAGGACTTTCTGGGACAGCAGCATGCAATATATATATATATATATATATATATATATATATATATATATATATATATATATATATATATATATATATATATATATATATATATATATATATATATATATATATATATATATTTATATATATGGTTGTTTAAAGCCGTGTTCGAAGTGTCTACAAGTGACTAAGACGTTTATGGGAAAAAGGGACTTGAGAGATAGCTGTATCAAATTTGTATTCTGATGTGCATTTGTTTGCACTGTAATCTCTCCTGTTCTTAGAAAGGCATGGAAAGGCAATGTAAACATGGCCGATTGCATGATAACTTTGCGTTGCGTTCGCAATCTATTTGTAGAATTGCAAAAGGTCTCAAATATCCGCCAACTGAATGTACATCCCATTGGTAAGCATTTGTCAAATTAGTACATGTTCAGCCCAAAAAAGCCAAGACAATAGTATTGCATGCAACAATGAATGCGGGAAGCATTTTATATGTCTGTTTGTGCCATAAAACACCACTACCCAGATGTTTTATACACGTGATGACATTATCAATGCCTTCGTAATGTACTGCTATTTGTTGAGTTGGAAGTCTATAATTAACCAAATCGCCCAGTGGGAAGAAAAGGTGGTGATTTAGTCTGAAAGACCCATGAATATTTCTGCTCAACTAGACCCAATGGCGAAATATGTAAATTAGGAAATCGTTTTGTACGAAAAGGCCCTGCAAAATGAACCGCTGCCAATTCCTCATGTAATTTTTCTTCAGTAAGTTGGGCATTAGTTTGAGCTGATTTAATAGTATTACATACGTGTGTTTGCAATGTCCCCTTAAAACTTACATTAAAAATCTTTTTGAAAACCTCAGAGAATGTATTCCTGTTTGGCAGTATCGAAATCGTAGAGCCAATATTTGAAGCGGTCGAGTTTGACTGGGTAGACAAAGGATCAGTAATATTTGTCGAAGGGTTTCTAGTTGTTCCAGGTTGTTCGGATTGTTGTAAACGAAAAAGCTGGTTTTCTGCTACCTACAGTTGCTGACCGTCTTGTGGAAGTACCTTAAAGGGTTAATGAATTGGTTTTCGGCAGCGAATGAATAAATGTTCCCCATAACAGTTGAAGAATTTGTGCTGAAAATTGTTTGAACATCCCAATGAACAGCGAGCGTTTTTGTGGTATCTAAAACAAACTCGCTTCGGATACTTTATGTTTGTAGTTTGCGCGGGATTTTTTTCTTTGTAGTTGGTATGATCCGATTCTAGCACATCTTTCATGTAGAGTTTTAATTGCGTGGTAACCCATTTAGCTTCTGACTTCGCAACTAATTGTCTAACGTTTTCATCATAGTATCTCCAATCAGCGCGTCTCTCTTTAAGTTTATTGACAGTTTCCATGTGATGGGGATGAGAGGTACGAACGAGGGGATAATTTTCACATTTCTGAATTTCTACGTAGCAGTCGTTGCAAATGCATGACAGTTACTGTATTATTATGAACATCACTGTTCACTTTGGTGAGATGAGAAAGAAACTTCGTAGTAGTACAAAGAATTTTGTTATCATTTTGAAAACTATGGGTTATTGTTATGACGTTCGGAATGCAACATAGAACCAGTACTAACAGCACACTTATAGGTCAGTGGGCCTATATGTTCTGGGAAAGACATAAGCTTTTAACGTGGAGAAAAATAGTGGAAGCAGAAAGCATGAGTGACTGACTAATCAAGCGTCAGGTGATGGTCCCATGTACGCCTAGTGTGAAACTCGTAGCAAACGTAAAACGTAAAAAACCAACTATCTGGCAAACACAAAGGTCAGTGATACGAAATCAACTGGCAAACACACAGGCTAGCGGTACGAAATCAAATGGTAGTCATAAAATCCAGTGGAACTGAACCAACTGGTAAATCCCACAGGCCAGGAATACAGAATCAACTGGTAATCATAATATCCAGTGGTACATAACTACCTAACAAACACAATTGTCAGTGATACGAAATCAACTGACAGACATACAGGCTAGTGATACGAAATCAAATGGTAATAATAAAATCCAGTGGTACGGAACCAACTGGTAAACATAAAGGCCAGTGATACGGACTCAACTGATAATCATAACATCCGGTGGTACGTAACCAGCTGGTGAAACACACAGGCCAGGAATACGGAATCAACTGGTAATCATCCAATCTAGTGCTAAGGAACCAACTAGGAAACAGAAAGCGAACATAAAATCCAGTGGTACGGAACCAACTGCCTAACGTATAATTCAGAAGTACAGAACCAACAGAACAAGCATCATCTAGTGGAACGGAACCAATTCAATGAAAACAAGATGGAGTCGTTAGCACATCGTGATTGAACGTATTTTAACTGTAACTATCACAAAAGACGGTCAACGTACTCTTAGACACACATGTTCATGAAACGAATTGAAGCAAAAGACAATGGAATGTATATTTACATATATAGTTATGGCTTTCTGGTTTAATTCTGGGTTCGACAGAGAAATCGAGCCTGAAAGTTGTGTTTATTATTCTGCCTCCAACACCATGCACATAAATTCTTGAATAGAGCCGATTATTAAAATTGGGGCGCAAACTATCGTCAATTTCTGATTTCAAATGACGCTGAAATATTTTACAGATGTCAGCCCAAGTGTGTGCGTGTGCGTGTGTGTGTGTGTGTGTGTATGTGTGTGTGTGTGTGTGTGTGCTTACACGCAAAGCCGTACTAAATTGGATAATATCTTGGTAAATAATATAACCATTTATAAACTAATCCTGAAAGTGATTGTTCATAAGGCATGGAATCACGGTTATGCCACTGTAAATTTGGAACGAACTAAGACGTGAGGATAGTCATGTTCTAATCAAAACTATGAACTTAACGAAACTTTGGTAAAAACTAACTCGAATCTGTTGTCTCAAATGTGAAACAGAAAAGAGTGAAAAACAGACATTGACAAATTCTACAAATACATTTATTTTTATTTTATTAATTTACAACTACAAAATGTAAATAGAACTAAAGGTATTACTAATTAATCCCAAATACATTTTCAGACACAAGTTCTAATGATTAAAGTTCGGAAACAGCTTTAGTGGATATCCAAATTAAATCCAACTCTGAAAGTGTCTATATGCCTGTGGTTGCCCGTGCAGTACTGGTGTGCCAAAATTTGTTTGTTAAGTTTCAAAACTACAATCCAAAATTAGAATCGTATTTGAAATTTCAGTATTAATACAAGTATCTATTTCACAGAATATTATTTTCGTGAATACTTTGTACAAGGTCAAGTCCGACATGCAATGTAACAACAGTATACACAATAATATCTATATACAATATGTTCGTTACTAGCTGTATGCACTAGAGCTACAGTAACAGATGTATACACTACGTGTGCATTACTAGCTGTATACATTAGAACTACAGTAGCACCTGTATACAGTAAAAGCTAAATTACTAGCTGTATACACAAGAGCTACAGTAACAGTAGTATACACAATTACGGCTGTATATACTATATGTGCATTACTAGCTGTATACATTAGAGCAACATTAACAGCAGTATATACAATAACAGCTGTATATAGTAAAATCTGCATTACTAGCTGAATACCTTAGAACTAGAGTAACAGCTGTATACACTTAGCTGCATAAACTATAGTTGCAGTAACAGCTGAATACACTATAGCTTGTATGCACTACTTCAAGAATGTAGCAGAAGGCTCATTTTAGTACAGGTATTTTCTTGAAATTAAGGGCTGCAAGGGACAAACATTGGCCAAAAGGAATTTTAAATAATAGATTGATTATTCTTTTAACAGCCACATGCTGAAACAATCTAGCAACTATAATTGATAAAATATCAGCACCTTTTTCAATTAGCACAACTAGTTTATAAAGCCATTTGGTAAAATCAAATGTGCTTACATGATGATGACCCTCCGACTATGTCTTAAAAAAGTCAACAAAGAGGGCCCCACAAGAATTAAGTTTAACCTTGGCAGATGTTCACATTTGCACGGGATATAGACGACCCCACCCTCCACGAGTCCCCTGCTGCCTTGCAGGTTAGGTTTTGGATAGCCAAAGGCTAGGGTGCTGACACAGTACCTGATTGGGTGGAAGCCTTCCAGGCAATGATAGGAGGACAATTTGGCCAACTGTTACCTCTTAGTGCAGAGAACACAGTTATAGACACACTGATCGATACATTTAACATAGCAGTGACCCAAACAGCCAGTGAGATCCTTGGCAAACATCGACGACTAAAGAAACCTTGGGTTACAACTGACATACTTGATCTGTGTGACAAGCGTCGAGAGCTAAAGAAGATGTCAGAAGTAGAAGATGCAGAACAATACAGGGAAATCAATCAGGATATCAAGAAAAGTATCGAAAAGGCAAGGGAGACATGGATTGAAGACCAGTGTAACGATATAGAAAACAGTCTAAAAAAAAATAATAGAAAAAAAGCATACCAACTGGTGAAAGACCTGACCAGTGTAAAACAAGAACGCTCCTCCATCATTCAAGATCAGGGAGGGAATTGTCTTACAGAAGAACAAGACATTCTTAAGAGATTGACAGAATACTGCTCATACCTGTACAACCACAGACATACAGGGGACCCAGACATACTCAACAACACATCAGTGACCAATACGGACATCTACCCCATCCTCCGAGAAGAAGTAGAGGCTGCAGTGAAATCATTGAAAAAAGGGAAGGCAGCAGAAGTAGACAACATCCATACGCAACTAGTCCAACAAAGGGGTGAACCCATTATAAACGCTCTACCAAAAATCTGCAACAAGATATGGCAGACAGGGGAATGGCCAACACCATGTACTCAGTCACTCATAGTAACTTTCCCCAAAAAGGCAGCTTTCAGCAGTGTCAGAACTATCGGACGATCAGTCTTATATGCCACCCAATCAAAGTCATGCTAAAAATCATATTAAACAGACTGAAGCCGCGGGCAGAGGAAATCATAGCTGAATAACAGGCAGGCTTAAGACCAGGGCGAAGCACAACTGAACAGATTTTCAACCTGAGAATAGTATGTGAGAAATACCTTCAGCACCAACAAGACCTTTATCATGTCTTTATAGATTTTAAGAAGGCGTTCAAAAGGGTATGGCATGCAGCCCTTTGGTTCACCATGAAGCTGTACAACATCAATGCTAACCTGATCAAAGTCATAGAAAGCCTTTACAGCAAGGCCACCAGTGCAGTATGCTTCAATGGTCAAATAGGAGATTGGTTTAGGACAACTGTGGGAGTCAGATAGGGCTGCATGCTTTCACCTACTATCTTCAACATCTTCCTTGAAAGAATCATGAAAGATGCACTGGAAGACCATGAAGGAACTGTCAGTATTGGAGGCAGAATAATAACGAATCTGTGCTTTGCTGATAACATCGATGGCCTTGCAGGGAAGGAGGAGGAGCTAGCTCAGTTGGTGGAAAAACTGGACAGGACAGCTATTGCCTTTGGTATGGAAATCAGTGCAGAGAAGACCAAATTGATGACCAACAACACCAATGGCATCAGCACTGACATCATGATTAGTGTTAAAAAACTTGAAACAGTTAATAGATTCAAGTATTTAGGAGCCATCGTGACAGACGAGGGGTCGAAACCAGAAATATTATCCAGGATTGCGCTGAAAATAACAGCAATGGCAAGGCTGAAGACAGTTTGGAAAGACAGAAACACCTCAGTCAGCTAAACAATCAGACTGATGCGCTCCTTGGTTGCATCTGTATTACTCTATGCCTGTGAATCATGGACCTTCACAGCGAATCTCAAAAGGAGGGGTTACAAGCTGTTGAAATGGGATGCTTTCGAAGGTTGCTTGACATTACATATAGAGATCATGTCACGAATGAGGAAGTGGGAAACAGAATTAAGCAAGCCATTGGGCCTTATGAAGAGCTAATGACCATTGTGAAGAAGCGCAAAAGGAAATGGTATTGACATGTAAGACGATCAACAGGGCTTGCTAAGATAATGATGCAAGGTACTGTGCAGGGACGGCGAAGGAGAGGAATACAGAGGAAAAGATGGGAGGACAACATCGCAGGGTGGACAGGACTGAAGTTGAGTGACACAGTGAGAGTAACACAGAACAGATTGGAATGGAGGAAGCTGGTTGTCAGGTCATCAGTGGTGCCCAAATGGTCGGCATGACTAACGCATAGATAGATAGATGAATACATGATGATGTTGATTATTGGTCTTAAAAACTGTTTCTAAAGAGCCTAAACAATTCTGAAATTAAGTTGTATTTCTGGATATGCTAATATTTGTAGAATTGAGCTAAGATCTGATTGCCATAGAGACCTTAAAAGGTGAAGCAGCATATGGTGAATCAGACAAATCTCCGTATGAATCACATGGGGTTAACCTCCCCCCCACAAAAAAAAATACTTTTTCTATTACATTGTAGAACCCTTATTTGTTGAATCTAATGTTACGTTGTAGTATAAAAAATTGGTGACTTTCTTGCCAAGGTAGAGTTGGTTTAGGAAAACTCCTTTGAAAAATCTTAAAAGATTTCTTTTGAGAATCATAAATGATTTTTTATTTCATAAATAAATCTTTTAAGATTTCACATATAGACTAATTTGTAGGGTTTTATCTTGTAGATCAAGTAACTTATCCATAAATGCGATCCAATCCAACTCGATATCGTGTCCGAGGGTCGTGTATATTTATCGTTATAAATCCGTGTGGGGTGGCCCTTGCACCGCTGAAGAAATTTTGAAATTTGCTATAGTCCATATCGGGACACCAAATTTGCCAAATATTTCTAAGAGTATGAGTATCAACGCCGTTAAACACACATAACAAATTACACTTATCCCGGATTACTTTTGGTATCTGTGTATAACGTTGAGGAACATATATCACGTCGGAGTTTTTGTGACGCGTTCGGGAGAAAATCCTAGCAGGGTTTTTTTGTTGGTCTAACATCACATCTTCGTAGACAACAAGATTATTAACACCCGCATCTAAGTCTTCCACAGATGGCGCTTCGTCAATATCTGTGATAAATTCAATTACGCTTCCACCGTAAGCTTCTTTAACGGTTTCGTCGTAATCTTTTAACACGCTATAAGAGTGTTGATCATCTACACATGGAACGATTAAATACAATTTATCCCAGGTTAGATATTTCATTATCATTGTTAACAATAATTGACTTTTACCACTTCCGGAAGGTCCTATGATAATCATCCTGATAGAATCTGGTAACATCGGATGATGTTTTACCGGCTGTTTCTTTTTCAACGCTGCGAAATCAATCACTTCCATTTGTTGATATATCATATATAGTATTATGGATTTATATTGTGTTAAATGTAAGGCGCGTACACCAACATTGAACCTGACAAATGTTACTACAAAAAAAATCAAGTGCGGTTGCTAGCAATTGTGAGGTGTGTGGTATAAAAAAATATAAATTTGTGAAAAATTCAATAAAAAAAAAACGAGGAGGTGATATCACCGCTAAGTTAGCGAAACTTCCAGGGTTGCTGTGGTCAAAGTATCCAGGTGAAAAACACCTTCCCGGGTATAGTTATTGTGGACCGGGAACCCAATTAGATATCAAACTCGATGATCAAAATAATCCCAAACTGGGAGAATCTCCCGATAAACGTTATCGATGAAGCATGTCGTGTACATGATATAGCTTACTGGAGTGGTGATTTACAACAGCGCCATCTCGCAGATATAAAACTGATGCACGCGTTGAATGCCATTCCTGATAAATCGTTCAAGAAAAAATTATCTCCATGGTTGATAAAATCTGCCATGAAAGGTAAATTATTGTTTGGAGCAAGTATATAACATGGAAAAAATTTATTATTCTCCGAGAGGATACTGGAAAGGTAAATCAGCAATCAGTAAACTAGCAAGCGTGGCAAAAGTAAAAAATACTACTGCAGCTGATTGGTTATCTAAACAGGCGATATGGCAAATTGATCTACCGCCGCCTAAACAAGTTAACTACTCGCATTTCGATGTGACAGTTCCTAATGAAGTTCATCAATCTAATATATTATTTCTGCCGCATGATAACGGTTATAAATATGCGTTAACCGTAGTTGATATTGCAAGTCGATACAAACAAGCAGAGCCGTTAAAAACAAAATCATCTGCCGAAGTAGCTTCTGCATTTGGAAAGATTTATCGACGAGGTCCTCTGCACTGGCCAAATTTATTGCAAGTTGATCCTGGTAAACAATTTCAGGGTGTAGTGTTATCTACGATGAAACATTATAATGTCGCCATCAGATGAGGACATACTGGATATCAATACGCGAAGAAATTCATCCAACGTGAACGATCTCGTGAATGCGTTAAACGATTACCAGGTGTAATTACAGCGCTCAAAAATGAGATTACTAGAACAATCAATATGAAACCTAACAACGCGATTAATAAAAATATATACCCATACAACCACAAAAAGATTTAAAAGAATCAAATCTTGGTAATGTTACCGTGAGATATTTGTACGAACCAGGAGAGCTTGAAGGTGGTAAAAAAGAGCTACTGATACCATTTGGAGTGTCACCGTACATAAAATATCTAGTATAACACGGTCCACTGGTAGACCAGCAATTTGTAGACTAGATTCAACTGCTCCTCAACGAGGGTTTACTCGACAACAACTACAGTTAATTCCCGAGGATACTCAATTACCACCGCGTGGTTTTAACTAGAGATCAATAACAATTCTTCGTAATTGATTTATTCTCCGTACTCGTGATACTTCAAGATAAATTAAATTTGACCAATCAATCCGATTATCTACGATGTAAACGATTGTATCTGTGATGGTAAATCCTTGTGAAAAGTGTATTGTCGACGCATAACCTAATACCCACGGGGATTTATTAGCGTTTATTGCATTTTCAACGACGCTAATGTCAACGTGTATAATATCATTTAGTACCAATTTTTACTCTTCATTTCCCCCTGGAATATCAATTTCAATATTTTGTCGTCGTGTATCTAATGGCCTATAGCAAAGTGGAACTGGAAGCGCTATAAATTTTTTTATGTATTTGTAATAACTGCTGTTGAAGTTTATCTCGGATTGATTTTCTACTTGCGATTATTAAATCGTTTGGAGTCCACGATTCCCCAAATTCATTCAACGAAGTTTTTAGAATTACTTCTCTGATTATTTTACATTGGATTCTATCCGTTTGTTATCTACTTCTACTTTTTAATATGCGTAATGCTTCATCCAGCGATCTGTGATCGGTATTAATCTCTTCATAATAATCTACATATTTCTTGAGCCAACCATGCAGAGATCCACCGACAAATGGTGGTGGTTGACCGTGAGCACCACACATAATAATTTTTGTTGTTTTCGTTGAAAGCCATTCAAGGATTATTTGTAAAATTTTCAATGATACCGTACACACCTCATCCCAAATAATTACCGGTGGAATATATTTATCTCCCATTCTTTCAGGAGTCCACGCATCGCCTTTCCACCGGAAGAAGCTGTGATAAGTGTAAGCTTTTATTCCTCGTTGAGTCATCTCTCTTGCAAGTCTATGAGTCGGTGTTAACACAATCATGTTTAATTTACCCTGAAATAATTCAATAACACGAGTTGTCTTTATTGATCCACCACAACCATTCAAATAAACAGTTTTATATCTACATATTGGATCTGATATCGGCGGTGCATTAGAAAACTCTGATAATGTAATACACATAAAATATTTATCATACATCTCAACATCTGCTGACTCCGAGTATTTGTGTAATATTTTCTTTTTAATTCTCCAACTTCCCCAGGATTATTTTGGATCTGTAAATGGAGTTACAAAATTAAGATATTTTTCATGTATATACATTGAATCAGTAGCCACCTAACAGCGTAGTCGGGAAATCTATTTATCATTGAAAATAAATTAATAGCAGAATAAGCTAACACAGAACTTCTCAAATGTGTATACTGAGCGTTTTCTCCGCAGATGTATGTGACAATTGTACCTATTTTTGTTCCATTCGACAAGAATGCATCTCTGCAATCTACAAATTTATTTTTCGCTGTCAGATTTTTAATTATAAAATCATATTCGACGTTATCCATGATTAACCTCGAAGAATATTTCGCGTTATCGAATTTTCCCCCTTGAGTAAATTTTCCGATTTGTTTTCGTCCGAGATCTTTCGCCTGTCTATTTTTATTTTCAAATAAATCTTAAGACATTTTCATAATTTCATCTTCGCTACAATTCGGGAATTGTATTCGTTGTTGTGATATTATATCATCTAAATATGGTTGTGGTAGAAAAACTTCTTTTTGAGCTCGATAACATATAATAGCTTCACTGACAATTAGCGATGTTAACATACCACTATCTAACATATATCTCAATAACACAATCGGTACCCAATGTTTTTAGGACATGTGTCTACCGATCCAAGCGAAACTACATGGGTGTAATCTATTATTAAGTTCAAATGATACAACGCGGGTAAATAATGTTAAATCAAATTCAGGTAAATCCCCGTTAATCGCAACACGACACATTTCATGCGTTGGATGACCAAATCGTTTAAAATATTCTGAACACTCTCCACGCCCGAGAAAACTTTTGGGATACCACGCAACTATATCAATTGCGATCATACCATCGCGGGAGTAATTTGTATTCCACAATCCACCGTGACCGTACTTAACACAGCTCAATTTAATATCATTAAGAAATTCTTTAGGTGTTACACGCCAAGAGTTTTTCTCCCTGGCGAAGTTAGCTACTACTGGTGGAATCGTAAAGCTGTTCATGAGTAATTTTCATCAAACTTCTTTACAAATTGTTCGGTAATATTTTCATCCGACTATTTAATTCTTCAGTACGATATAATCCTCTACTAGGTGTAACAAATTGATCAAACATTCCTTGTTCATCTTCAAGACTTCTCAACAACCACACAGACACAGGATCATTTCTATTTAATTTGTAAATAGCGTCGAATAACTTTTTTCATATAAAACATCTTCACAGAATTTCTCAGGAATATATTTTACGGTTCGTTCCCGTTGAAATATTAACACCGCTGGACTCCAAGCGTGAGAATTATGATCGATAATTTCAATTGGAGCTCCTTTCGACGTATATTTTCCGTCGTGTAATACATCTCCGGTTATAGTTTTTACAGATATTGGAAATCTTAATAATCGCTCTTAATTTTTCAAAATCGGCAATTGTAGCTCCGGTATCTTTTACGGTTTCCCCCCACGATACTATCTTATTACGTCCTTGTTCTGTCAATTTATTTCCTCGGTTCGCATTTGTAAAATGCTCCATTACACGATCCGCTACACAATTTAACGTCGATGTTTTCATCGGAGATAATTTTTTAATGTCTGGGTTATCATTTATCGCGTATAATCCATAAATCACGACGGTTACAGATTAATCTCTTTCATAATAATGATTATCAATTCCGGTTAATATTCCAGGTTTAGAATCTCGATTTATAACAACATTTTTCCTATTTCTCATTACCAGGGTTAAATTATCTTTGATGATCCATCGTCCACCATCTTCAAGGTATTTAATATATTTTATTCTTAACAGATATGATATTACCGGTGTTAGCAGCGATAATAACACCGCTGCCCTTCCATCGTCCATTGTTTCATCAACTATTGGTTTTTTAACATCTTCGGGTATGATTCTATAGCTGGAAAATGTGTTAGTCGCATTATCCTTATAAAATTCATTTACATCTCCTCTTATTTTTTTAATAATTGGCTTATTTTTAATTTTTCGAATTGCTAACCCTGAAATTCCATCAAGGTTAAAATAAGTCCTTGAACGCGTTTTACCGCGGTGATCGTATGAATTTTTAATCATTTATATAATTATGACGAATATTTAAATTAAAAAAAATAATTAATTATTATATATGACGACGAATAATTGTAAATGGCTACCCATCGGCAAAGTATCGCAGTGCGGACGATCGTGTAAAAATCAATATTGCTTCTCTCATTTGCAAAGAATTCGAAATGAAAGTCCCGGACCACAGCTTTGTCTTTTGTGCGGCGTGGGAGTACGAGGAAAATCTCAGCTGTGTTCTATTCACGGTGGTAAGAAATATAGAGATCTTAAATATTACTATGACACACACACAAATATTAATCACCGTGTTCCTGTTATACAATCTCCGCAGGATTACATAAATCAAAAAAATGAAAATAGCATTTAAACTGATAAAATTCTATATAAAAATAAATGAATAACAACGACGAATATATTTCAAATCCGATTTACGTTAAGTACGAGGCGTCACGAAATAGAACTATCAGACATCGACGACAAAGAATTCCTATCGGTTATGTTACTAATACCAGTTATATACAAATTACGGTCTACCTAGGACGGCAAAAGAAAAATTATCACGCTCATAGATTCCTCGCTGAGATTTTCATCGGGAATATCCCCGACGGTTTTGTAATCGATCACATAAATCATAATAAATTGGATAATCGCGTTGAAAACATAAGAATTGTTACTCCACGATAAAACTCTCTTAACAAAAATCCTCTTCAAAGTAAAAATCGTATACCAAGACCCGTGACAGCGTTTTACGATACCACCATCAAAGATTTTCCGTCCATGACATCGGCGGCTAGATATAGATATTTTAATATCAATATTGGATCTGTGCAACGCATCGCAGATGGGATTCATACAACGGCGTATTCGAAAAAATTCAACTGCAGGGTCTCATTCGCATATTCGTAATTTAACATATCATATAGACGTATAATATTTTTTTGTATATTACATAATGATTGATCAACTACACGTCGACGAAAAATATTTGCGATTTCCACCACCGTCTTTCGAAGATATATGCGAACCACGTGGTATCATCCTCGATGAACAATATCGTAAACATTTATAACAGGAATGTAATTTTCATACACCTGTTTGGAAATCATAAATTTATGGCACATTTACACGTATTACGTGACCCTATCGCGATAGATCTATTCGATGATATTATCAACGACGAATATTTTTATAAATATATCATATGTGAACTAGACAATCTAAAAAAAAAACATACTGGTACCCGATAATAATCTCGTGTATCGATATCCCTAATATGCCCTATTATGTTCGACAAATCAAAAAAAAATAAAGTTTTCTGAGCACTGCTCTGTTACACGATGTGGTAAGGAAACCAAATTTACATTTGAGGACTCGAAATCTTCGATGATGAATTATTCCCCAGCTGGAAGAATTCAGTCTGAGATTAAAAAGATTCGAGGTGATTTAAAAAATTTCTCAGAAAATCCTATTGATTTTTCATGAAAATGGAATTGCTTTGAAAATCCTTTCAGGATTTTTCATTTCCAATAAATTAAAAAAATATTCTATATAAAAAAATGAATTCTTCAAGCTTCAACGAAGAAATCATTGAGGAATTGATAACTGAACTTGACCGTGTGCGCGAATTTCATGATGTTAAATTATTTACGTCCGAGTATCTCAACAACGAGTATGAAAAAATATCATCTGCACGGAATAAACAATATCCGACTTACCGCTCAGAATATCGTGTTATAAAGACACTGCTACGAGCAAGAAATGAAATAATTTATCAACTTCAACAATCTTATCAGGATCTTCTTAAGGAGATTGTGACTATATCTAAAATGTTAAAGTCGTTGCTAAAATCTATCGGAGATGTATTTAACAGGGAAGAACTTATTAACACGGCAGCGAGAGAATACGATAAATCCCTAGAAATTATAGCATCGTAAATGATTTTCTGAAAGTGAAAATTCTTTCAGATTTTCCATTTTCAAAGAATTTTCACTTTAAGATTTTCATTTTCAAGGATTTCAAATTCTAAAAAAATCATTTATTACTTTCAACTAATGTTAATTTACCCTTCGAGAATCCTCTTGTTTTTTTTTTAGTTGGCATTGGTGTAGCTCTAACAGCGTATTCATAATCAATAGCCTCTTGAATCTTAGCGTTTTCCGATAATGCATTTTTATAATGTTCGATAAGTTCATTATGGTTTTGTGTTAACTCTTCGATTTTACGTGTTCTCATATCAATATTGTTTTTAGCTGTTCTTGATGCTCCTTAAGATTCTTATATCGCCGCCTTTCTTCAAAAAATTCTTGTCTGTGTGATTCTCGTATATTTTTTAATTGAGTTAGCTCAACTTCAGTATTTGCACTATACTTACGAAGTTCAGAAATCTCCTCAGCGAGTTCACGTTGTTTTTGTAATTGACGTTGCCGTGCCTCTTTATACGAGTTAAAACTCCAGCTGGTTGTAGCGTTATAAGGTGTTTTCGACCATATTTTATATAATCTTGTTAACCCGATTTTAAATTGTTTAGATACTTCTAGGGGTCGTTTTAAACCTCTCAACGCGAAGATTCTCTCCTCGTCATCTTGGGTTAAATATGTTGGTGAACGCTTTATATAAACACGAAAAAAAAATTATTATCAGAAATTATAATCTTGAAATATAACTCAGTAATCGTAGAAATATGGGAATCGTGGTGATAATTATGATCAGAAATTATAGTCAATGTAAAAAATTTCAGGGTTTTTAAAAAAAAATTTACTTGGAAAATCTTTGAAAATCTTTTTTTTTCCATTTTCAAAAAGGATTTTTTTAAGATTTTCCACTTACAAACATGAATGAGCGTATTGCATTATTTGATCACGGGTTAATCTAACCGCGGTTATAACATTTTGTTGAAGTTGTAAACGTTGATAATCTGTCAATAAAAACTTCTCTGAGCCTAGAATATCTATGAATGTATCCACGTAGAATTCACCTTTCGTTTTCATACTAAATATGTCTCTGATAGCTTGTTCAAGAAGATCTTTATCATGAACTGATACTAAAACATGTTGATACATTATTAAAATTAATATGTAATTTTCCAATTCTGAAAAGAAAATATGTATAATGGTAAACGAATCACTGACAACTAGACTAGCTAGAGAGAGAGCAGACGCGATTAAAGCATATATCCCGTTGAGAGATGCTGTCAGAGAAAAATTGCAACAGCGTCAACAACTTCAAACGGAATTTTCCGCCGATACACCACAATTATTTACGCCGATAACAAGCGGGACTAAAAATGTAAAATCCGCGGTGGAATCGCTTATAGGTTTTCAACGACAAGATGTACTTCCCGTATTTGAAAAAATAGCATCGCGATCCAAACAAGTAAAAAAGCTTTAAGAACACTTCAGGGCGATATAGTAACTGCTGTAGACCAACGTGATTCTCAACAAGAACAACAAGAACAACAACAAGAAGATATTGTTGAATCCTTTCAGGATATTCCACAGGGAGCTACTGCTGATATTCCACGAAATTATACACCTGACATTTTATTTACGATTGACGCTATAAATACGATTAAAGCAATCAGATCAATCCCTGAATTAGCTAAGTTTGCTAATGATAATTTTAAAACTAGAAAACGATATATAAATGATAGATACGAAACCGCTATACCAAATAAGGAAAATCGGGCAAAAAAGATATATTTGGCGAATCAAGGCGGAACTAGAATCACACCAAAAACACATACTAGTTTTAATACGTATATGACTCTAGTCAAGGAAGTAAGAATACCACAACCTGCACCACCATACACAGCAGATCCAATTCCCACAGAAATAAAAATAGCTGCGAGTGGAGACTCACAACGTGTAAAACATTCTCCGGTAACCGGACGGGGGTTTGGAAATGGATTTTCACAAGATCACTTCTGTCCTTATAGTGTTCTGAGTGATATATCGCGATTAGAAGTTCTTATCGGGGGAAAACGAGCCGGAAATAATTCCCGGGAGTTAATTAATGAATTAGCTGATATTTGTAGACGGTTATTCCAAGTTGGGATTATGGACATAGCAAAGTACCAAGAGTTTATTAGCGAACTCGATGAGGATTATCCCGGATATCTCAGTGATTGAATCCTTGATTTAATTAGTAGTTAATAGTATAAAGAATGATTATACACTACAATCATGATAAACCAGTTAGCGTCTATGTGGTAAACTCAAGACATCCGGTTTATAAAGCGTATTACGGAGATGATCTCGGTAATACAATTTTAGGATTCTTTTCAAAAATGGCTCCAAAGGTAGCGTCGTTTGTAAAACAAATGGGTATGAAGGCTATCGGTGTTATTCGTGATAAAGGTATTTCCGCTGTTGGAAATCTCGCCGGGAAAGCGTTTTCCTTTGCGAAGGATAAGGTAACATCGTTAGTTAGACCGAAAAAGAAGCCGCTACCGTCTACAGCGGTAATGCCAGCACAAGTTAGTAAAATAATAAATGAAGCGGTGCAACAAAAATTAGATTCGTTGGAGGAAAATCTTCAAATTGGTAATCAGGGTAATCAGGATAATATAATCGCGAATATGATAGCAGGAAGTGGGTTTGAAAATGGAAAATCCAAAGGATTTTCGAAGAATTTTCGTCGTCAACGATGAAAATGAAAAATCGTAAAATCCTATGGATTTTCCATTTTCATCTACGATTTAGACCATAATGATTATAAAGAATGTTTAAACAACAAGCCGATCCGGCATTTGACATGGATGCCCCAGTACCTAAGAATGATTCTGTACAAAATTATCAATTTTATTCCTATCAAGCTGTACAACCTAATATAAGATCACGACTTGAACTTCAAGTACAAGATACTAGTAAATACTTTTTACCGTGTGAGGCGTTTATAGAAATTGAAGGAGAACTCGTAACAAATGTTGCAGCTGACACACCGTATGATAATAATCCAAATATCCGAGTTGACTTTGTCAATAATGGGATTATGGCGCTATTCAAAATCGCTAGATATCTCATTGACGAAAAAGAAATTGAATCTATAGAGCGTGATGTTGATATTGCCACGGGGATAATCAGATTGGCAAGATACTCTGATGATTATACAAGATCTGCAGTTCCATCCATGATGTTCTCGAAGGATATTACCGATAATGCAGATCATATTCAACATATTAAATTACGGAAGCCAAGAGCTACTTCAGGTGCTGACGATGTTGCACAACCAGTTAGTCCAGAACATGAAGCAAAACCAGGTGCTGAATTTGATATTATAAAAAGCGCTAATCCCAGATACAACCTAGGATTTGCAACGCGCGTAGCAATGTTACAGGGACAACATCGAAGGTTTTCATGTGCGATTCCACTACATCACATATTTGGGTTCTGTAGAAATGTTAGAAAAGTTATTTACGGGTCTAAGCATACAATAGCGCTTGTACGAAAAGGTACGGATGATGATGCAATATGGCGAGGTGCTGGCGTTCCAGCTAGTAAGGTTAATTTGACAAAAATAGCGCTGTGGATGCCGGTATTGACACCGTCAATAACATCAGAATCTCGATTATTGGATTTTATGAACCAAGGAGGAAAGTCATAGCTAAGTTGGTTGTCGGTATCTACAGATGTTAAACAGGATAGCGTCAACGATGTATTTACCTGGCATTTGGCATCTAAACAAGGTATTTCAGCTCCGCGTCATATATTTATAGCGCTGAAAATACTGAACGAGTTGGTAATCAAGAGCGAAGTCATATGATATTTGATCAACTCGATGTTAAGGAGGCGTCGTTAAGAATAAACGGTCAACAAGAGCCGACTGACGAAGTACAGCTCGAATACGGTCAAAACCATTTTGCACGAGCATATCACAGATTATTGTCGTTTATGGCGCGCGATCAAAATATTGACACCGGTCTACAGATATCCCAGCTAGATTTTAAGAATCTATATCCGATATATTACTTTTCACTAGAAAATCTTGATCTAACAAGACAATCTGTCGTCGACATACATTTTAGAGCTCGTTTAACTTGTCCTGGTGGTATTGCTAATTATAGAGCAGTTTCTGTTATTCTAAGTGATAAATCAATGTTGTTAGAAGGAGTTGGAGGACGAATGAGAATCATAGACGCACCTGTTGAAAATCTGAAATTGATTACTCCGTAATTGATTACTCCGTAATTGATTACTCTGTAATTGATTACTCTGTAATTGATTATTCCGTAATTGAATCAATCGGATGTTATATATAATGTCATATAACACGATTAATGTTACGTTGACACCTGGTCAGATAAAAAGTTTCAATCGGGAACGGAGAAACAATGCGGAACAACAATAATCCTTAAAAAAGAACAGATGACAGGTGGATCAAATAAATTATCGCTAACGAAAACTCAAGTCAATCAATTTAATAAGGCTTTACGAGAAAAAAGAGGAATTCAGATTACTCTATCTTTACCTGCGATAAAAAATATGATAAAAACCGGTAGAATATTTCCTCTGTTAGCTGCGATTCCATCATTGATCGCTGCAGCTGCCCCAGCGGTGGCTAAAGCGGCGGCATTAGGAGCTGTCGGTACCGAGGCGGGAATGGCGTTAAAGAAGCCAACCGGTGGAAATATCTCACGTAAAAAAGGACGAGGATTAAGACTACCGGGAACATCTCCGGGATGGGTATACCTAGGATCCGGCCTACGACAAGGACAACCTTAAGAGAAATCCTTCCAATGTCAAATTTTGATTTACTAGAAGCTGTTAAAAACTAAAAGTAAAAAATGTCCGAGGCGTATTTATGAGAGATCAATTACCGACACAACCTAATAACGTTGAAACCGGTATTATTAATCTCGATAACAGTGATGGACCTGGTACTCATTGGGTCTGTTACGTGATTGATCCACGTGGAATTATTTATTTTGACTCGTATGGTTTACCACCGCCTAAAGAATTTTATAGGTACGTAAACAAATTTAAAATTCCAACTTGGTATTCTACGTTACCTACACAAACGTTAAATGATCCACCAATATGCGGTAGAGAGGTGTTAAATGTCCTTGATGAAATTTCAAAATCAAAATTCCTACAATTTTAGAGAGTAGCTAACGATTGTAAATAATGGTTGATATTTGGGGGAGATCTACAACTCAACAAACAAAAATATTAGGAATCGGTGAAGCTAAACCTGATGAGATAAAAAAAAATAATCGAAGATGAAATCGCTGATATGCTAAACCTAAAAAATGTTGATACCGATGAGATAGTTACATTTGAGAATCGTCAAGGCAAATTAAAAGCGAGTAATATTTCCGTTGACGATATTTTAGTTAAAAATCGTAGTGCAACAGAAAAGTTTTTCGCGGTATTTTCCGATGACGGGAAACTTAAACCAGGTGTACTTGTTTCAACGATCACAGATAAACTTACCGAATACGATAAAGAATTTGACGATCATCTGAAAAATTATAATCAATTTCGCAGAAATGTCATTAATAAGTTTTTTGGATCCCCAATTGTAACTAAACCATTCCTCGCAGAAATTAAAACAGAAATCTATAATTTAAAAACATCTCGAGGGGTGGATAATGGTGTACGTGTAGTTCGGCAGGGGGTGATTGATTGGACTAGAAGAATGAATTTAAGTCAAACTAACCTAAATGATAAAGGTATTTATCGATTTACAATAATTTCTGAGCACCAATTTAATATTACCGTTATTTCACCCCTAAGACAAGAAAATAGTGACGAAATTATAATTGGAAAAGGAATTAATACGGTATCATCATACATCGATGATACCGTAACGAATATCTCGTTCATAATTATAGCACTTGATAACACCGTAGTTAGAACCTCAATAAGATGGTATTTGGAATTTATATCAGAGATAAATTAAATCTACACATAGATTCTAAATAAAACAATGTCGACGATATCACAATATCGATATAACACCGTCAAAGAATTTCAGAGTAAACTTGGGGCGGTAATTGATGAATATAAAAATAAAAAGAAAAAATAACAGCGTAGAATCACCGCCATAGACATATCTGTGTACTTGGTGTCTGGTGTGATTGCCAGCGCTGGAATAATATTATCTTCAGTAACTATGATAGCTCCGGTTATTTTTTGTTCCGATTTGTATATCCGCGGCTGCAACAATCGCAAGATTATTCACCGGGATAACAAAAAAATTATCATCGTGTTCTCAACAGAAATTACACGATTACACGATTAAACTCGTTACCGCGTCAAACGCATACTCGCAATTGTCAATGTTGATCTCGACGTCAATCGATGATCAAATAATATCCGACGATGAATTTTCGAAGATGGTCCGGTTGTATGATTCAACGATATCGAAATTGGAGCGTGATAATAATAATAAGAATGACAACGTCATCATCACAAGAACTGCTTCAACAAATAGCAACAAATACAACTCCGATAAAAACAAGCATGATATCAATATCATCGACAAAACCCGAATTTAGCGTAAATTTTCCAATACCAGTTCCCGTTAGCGAGATCGCGTTAGCGAAATTACGGGTATATCAAAGCTGGCCTAATATACGATCAAAACCATTTGGCGGTCAACAACCAAACAATTCTTTAGTAATAGCTTGGAAAAATAAACCGGATGGAACTCCAGATTGGAATGTTGTGTCAATACCGACAGGGTCCTATCAAATTGAAGATATTAACGCTGAATTTCAACGTAGAATAAAGTCGCTTATTGGAGAAAAGAATCGAAAATAGCTATAACAGTTCACGGACCGACCTTATCATCTGCGGTTGAAATAAAATCACCGGATTATGTCGTAGATATTTATCAAAGTTCTATTAGAACCGTACTAGGATGGCCTGAACTACCACCTCGACAGGAAAAAAAAAGATTAATATAACAGAACCAAAAAAATCTGATTATGTCACAGACAAGATAAAACCTGATAATGAAAAAAAAAAGTTATAAAAACTTCGATGAGCAGGTACATTTTAGTGGTGCAGCAGTAATGGAGACTTCAAAAGGTTTACCTCATGGTGTTTTAGATAAAGTAGTATATACATATGATAGAGTTGAAAAAAATGTAGTTATTCGAAATTTTGAAAAAATGAATAATGATTTTTCATTGTTGTTAATACCTCTTAAATCCGGTACTCTCACCCGAGATGAATTTATCAGCGTCATAGAAACATGTAACAAAATCATCGTTGACATGGAATCATTTAATCCAAATATTATTCAAGCGATATTAGATTCCAAACCTGAAAAGAGAACTCACTTTGCAAAAAGTTTTAACATCCGCGTTGAAGATATCCCAACATTCAAACTACCCGGGTATAACGTACCAGAACTAAAAGAACTTCTCAGTGACGCCATCGATATTGGTTTTAAAATAATTCACGATAAATGGAAAAAAAGTACATCACCGGAAATAAAAACCCTTAAATGTAATAATCATCCAGAAGGCAGCGGAAAACATATAGCTCCACATAACGTAAATATATCTACGGTGATCGCGTTAAATTTAGTATGTGATGTTATCGAAGGAAGTTATCAAATAGATCTCGATCAATCAAATCAAGCTCAGCAAGATTATATTTTATATTCACTCGCATCAACAGTTCAACCGGGATGGTTAATAATTGAGAATCCGGTTAATCCTGTATATATGCGATGCCATAATAAATTATTAACAAGAATTAATTTTAAACTTACAGATCAATCCAATAATTTAATTGATCTAAAAGATGAAACCCTACAATTTAGTTTATATGTGAAATAAAAAATCATTTATGATTCTCAAAAAGACATCTTTTAAAAAATTTTTTCAAAGGAGTTTTCCTAAACCAACTCTGCCATAACAACAAAGTCACCGATTTTTTTTACTACGACAAATAAGGGTTCTACAATGTAATAGAAAAAGCATTTTTTTGGGGGGGGGGGGATCAACCCCACGTGACTCAGGCGGAGATTTGTCCGATTCACCCATTATGCTGCTGGTGATATAAATTATATCAAAATAAAAACAGAAAATACTTAGCACAGACGTTAAAATAGATACAGAGATACAATGTCACACATGAATGGAAGGAGCGCCAGGGTCAACTTTATAATTAATAGACTATAAATTAAACTAATCAACTTACAAACTTTTGTGGAAGTCAAATCTGAAGAAAACAATGGAAAATATCTTCTGCTTATCTTCATCTGTTTTGTCAGAGTGATTGAAAATGCAGATCCTATCATTCATCTCCTAAAATATAAATAAAAACCTCAAATAATAGAGGCAGATAAATTTACTTAATAAGTATTCTCAAAATCCATAATACTTCTTGGAAGTGAAGCTCTTGCTTCTAATTAACCGAAACTTGATTCGATCTCAGACATACGGTTGGTCAGTGATTTAATATAATCCAATCACAAGTCAAAATGAAAACTGTTTGGGTCCTCAGCTTGCATTTTTCAAGTTACGTGAATTTAAATGTGACCGTGATGGCAGATATCAGCATCATCCTGAAAACCTATGATGGCATATATCAGCATCATCATGAAAACCTATGATGGCATATATCAGCATCACCATGAAAACCTATGATGGCACATATTAGCACCATCATGTAAACCTATTATGGCAACTAGCAGCATCATGAAAACCTATGATGGCACATATCAGCAGCATCATAAATACCTATGATGGCACAAATCTTGCAGCATCATAAAAACCTATGATGGCACATATCAGCAGCATCATGAAAACCTATGATGGCAGATATCAGCAGGATAATGAAAACCTATGATGGCACATATCAGCAGCATCATGAAAACCTATGATGGCACATATCAGCAGCATCATGAAAACCTATGATGGCACATATCAGCAGCATCATGAAAACATATGATGACACATATCAGCAGCGTGATGAAAACATATGATGGTACATATCAGCATCATCATGAAAACCTATGATGGCACATGTCAGCAGCATCATAAAAACCTATGATGGCACAAATCAGCAGTATCATGAAAACATATGATGGCACATATCAGAAGCATCATGAAAACCTATGATGGTTATCAGCAGCATCTTGTAAACCTATGATGGCACATATCAGCATCATCATGAAAACCAATGATGGCACAAATTAGCAGCATCATGAAAACCTATGACGGCACATATCGGCAGCATCATGAAAACCTATGACGACATATATCAGCATCATCATGAAAACTTATGATGGCACATATCAGCATCATCATGAAAACCTTTGAAGGCACATATCAGCATCATCATGAAAACATATGATGGCACATATCAGCAGCATCATGAAAACATATTTATGTTGCTATCTATTTTGGAAGAGAGGCAATACAAATATTGTCAAGAGTGCAGCTGTATTGGATGTCAGATTACCATCCATTATCATTTTTACAAACTATACATTGCAAGTCTTTTTGCAAAAACCTATATTGTTATGACCATCAGTTCAAGTGAAATTGCAATTTAAAAAATTCAAGATGGCGATTGTGATGGCAGTATTGAATGTCCTGTCAAAATATTTTCATTGAGGATGAATTAAATATAACAATAAGTCTTCATTGATGTTATTATGACGTTTCCATTGTTGATCACAAGATCTTTAGGATGGCTGCAATGGCCTGTATCTCACACATCAGAATGGCAACATTTTCATTCAGGACAGGCTGGATATAAAAATTATTGCAGTGAAATCCCTACAATGCCATTCAAGAGGCGTTGCAATAAAACGTTTCTCATATTGGCTGCTCTGTTGGCCGTACTGAATTATTAAGCAAGACTATTTTCAGTTGGGACAAACTAGACCTGGAATGAAGGTGCATGTGTAAAGTTTCATAAGAATTCTCAAAGTAGTTGAGAAGAACTAGCAATGGCAAACTTGGACAGCAGACAACATGCCATCTGGATTATGACCAGTACAGCAAAAAGCAGGATTTTTTTGGAATAGCCATGGGTACAGGCAACTCAAAATAAAACGACAATGTATAGAATAATGTGCAAAGTATTAAGCCTGCAATGTTTTCAAAATCTCTGAACATGCACATAGTTTAAAATAGCAAAAATGGTGCCATTTAAACAAAATGATTAGAGACTTGGTCTTTCAAACTATCTCCAAATAACTATATTAAGCTCAGTGAATAACTCATTGCTATTACATCCCAAAACTCACTCACATTGTGATTATTTATTTGCTGCACTTCTTTTACCACTTATTATGACAGTTTTAAGTTTTAAGACATTTTTGTAATCGTGCAAAATTTCGTAGAGAACATTTCATAGTTTATTTTATCGGGTCAGAATGCTATATACCCATTACAGAAGGGCAAGTCTAGCAATAAACTGCTGACTGTAAAAGAGAGAGAGAACCAGCTCTGTTTAGGGCATTAATGAAATTTTAATAAGATTTGCTCGGCTAACAGATAGTGAAATGATAATGTAAGGTAAATAACAAGAAGTGACAGTGACTAGTGACAATTTTAAGAAGTCATGGTTCATTTGAAAGAGGTGTCATAAAATCATATTTCCAGAATTGTTTTTATTAAAGACAGACTAGAGAGGATTATTATGAATTTGATGGGAATGATACAATTTTGGCAGCTAAAAAAGTAATCTTGATTGGCTAACTTAGACTCCAGTGAATGTTCCCCAGAAACAATTTCATCTTGTAATTATCAAACAAGGAAGGGATAAAATCTCTGAGACTCTGCGAAAAATTAATAAGTAATTTATCTTTCATCTAAATCATAGTAATAATAATTCATAATAAATTAATAGGTAATTTATCTTGTATCAAAACCATAGTAATAATAATTCATAATAAATTAATCGGTAAGATCTCTTGTATCAAAACCACAGTAAAAATAATTCATAATAAATTAATAAGTAAGTTCTCTTCATTCAAAACCATAGTAATAATAATTCATAATAAATTAAAAGGTAAGTTCTCTTGTATCAAAACCACAGTATTAATAATTCATAATAAATTAATAGGTAAGTTCTCTTCATTCAAAACCATAGTAATAATAATAAATAATAAATGAATAGGTACTTTATCTTGTATCTAAACCATAGTAATAATAATTCATAATACATTAATAAGTAAGTTCTCTTGAATCAAAACCACAAAAATAATAATTCATAATAAATTGATAGGTAAGTTCTCTTCAATCAAAGCCATATAATAATAATTCGCAATAAATGAATAGGTAATTTATCTTGTATCTAAACCATAGTAATAATAATTCATAATACATTAACAAGTAAGTTCTCTTGAATCAAAACCACAAAAATAATAATTCATAATAAATTAATAGGTAAGTTCTCTTCAATCAAAGCCATATAATAATAATTCGTAATAAATGAATAGGTAATTTTCTTGTATCTAAACCATAGTAATAATAATTCATAATACATTAATAAGTAAGTTCTCCTGTATCAAAACCATAGTAATAATAATTCATAATAAATTAATAGGCAAGTTTTCTTGCATCAAAACCACAGTAATAATAATTCATAATAAATTAATAAGTAATTTCTCTCATATCTTAATCATGCAATGATCTCTGTAAGAATTTGAGAGACCCAACTCCAGTGAAGGGATGGAGGAAATTATCTAATGATAAGCGAGTAAGGATTCAGGAAAGGCACAAAGGAAAGTAAATAGTTCAAACTTCACGGCATTCTAGGAAAAAAGTCTGCAACAAAGAGACTGAAGACCCAAAGAGTCTAGAAGATAAAGAACCAGATCAGGAAAAGAAATAGAAAAATGCCAACCTATGATTTACAGTTATTTGGAATAGACCAGAAGCACCTGATGGTGCTCACATGCTAGCAGTAACTAATCTTGCATGCATTTTATAACTATTTCTAAGAGAGAAAGAGAATCATTCAAGTGTCATGACTGAGGTAATTTTGTTTATATAACTGATAAAATTCTTATAATTTTACATATGGGGACGTATTGTTCTATTCTATTATTCTGGTCAGATTTATATTATTCCATCCAATTAATTTAATATGTTGTTATTAATTTATCAATCAAGGCTTAAACACTGTGGTCGAACATCTTTTAGATAATAATTACCAAAACCCATAAGAAGTGGGAGATCTCACACATTAAGCCACTTCCTCATCACATCATTTTCAAATATATTTGATAATTTCATTAAAATATCCATATAATTACTTGTTGGATCTATGGTGCAATGACCAGAAAACTATACAGTACTACACATTTGAATCGGGTGCTAACTCAAGTTTAAAAGGTACATGTACTTTAAAGACATTCTGATAAATTTTTTAAGTAAGTCAACCTAATATGTTATGAGCATTACACATTTTTTTTATCAGCTTTTTGTTTGTCCTGATAATCCAATAATCTGAAGTAAAACTCAGACCTTTGAAAAAAAAATCCTTCGAAACAATCATCTTAAGATCCGATATGGAAATATGTCATTTAATTGGAATAGGTCATTCCTTCATCATTTTCATGTTTATCAAATTTATAAACATTTATAGGTAGTAAACTAAGCCAAGCAATGTACACAAATAAACACTGAATCTTTAGCAACTACATTAAGTCCAACAAAGGGTCACTGCAAAAAATTTTGGGTCAACTGAGTTTCTTGAGGTCTGTTGAACAAAGACCTGAATAACGATTTTGAAATTTTATCAAATTGTACAGCTTGAAGATTTCTGACTCCTATTATCAAACACACAAAGAAAACTGTATACTGATGCGTGCATTTTTCAGTATGAAACAATTAATGAAATTACATCAGTTTTCCTGACATGAAAACCTTCACTGACGAGTATGCTAGGTCATTTTTCACTGAAGATTTCCATGGGTCTTGTATATGTTTCACAGATTTCATTTTTTTTCACACAACTGCTGTTTTTTTTTATTTCATAACTCTGTGAAAGAAATAGCACACTTAAGTGCTAAAATAAAATCAGACAGCACAACATATGAGGCCCTTCTAATTTTACATTAGACTCACCAAGAATTCTAAGTGAGATGCACATCAGGCTTGTCAAAACACAATTTTCAGTCGTCTTCAGAAAACATAGACCTCCACTTTCAGTATAAGCAATTTCCATGTAGAAAATATAAACAGTAAACATTCATGATTGGAGCTGACATAATACTATCCCTTGGTCGTTTTTAATACTGGCAATTAAAGTCCAAGCAGCAGTCATAAACCAGTTCATGTTACTCAATTGCCTGATACTAGCTAGGGAGATGTGTTTGAAGGCTGTGGTGGATGAGCCCTTTGACCTTATTTGAATTGACGATGATCAGGAATTGGAACAACTCTTTATGGGTAAATCAAAAAATGCCAGACGGTGAACAAGAACAAAAGTTAGTACATATCTTTGTCATTAATTAGAATGTTTAAGGAATATTTTTTATGTTTTTGACAAGTTTCTGAACACCAGCAAAGTTTCTTTGAAGTCAAATTTGTATATATAGAATGCGAAGCATGATCATTACAAGTGTCGGAATAGTGCTTAAGTATAATTCATTTTTTAACCGATTTAGGAAGCAATTAGCTATCAGGGAAAATCCCCAAAAAATAAATTTCAGAACTTTTTGCTGGCAAAGTCGTACATTATGAAGCACACCAGCATAGCGATGAACACTAGCGACGATAGTTGCATTACCTTCAAACATCTCCGAACCGTACTGAATTTATATTCAAATTGTAGCTATTGCAACATTGTGACAGTAACAAAAAGGAAATTTTAGGAATGTAGAAATTGGAGTAAGGGCTTGTGGAAAATAAATCGGGACTTGTGAATTTATTTAAGTCACCAGCACAGGGTTTGTGTATAAAAAAGTTTTATTTTGAGCTCTGAACCATGTTCTTTTACATTCAATATCTCCACGAGTTGTTTGTGTTTGAATATGTTCGCATAGTTTAGCAAATGACATCATGTACATATGATTTCACAAAAAACGAAAATCTTCAAACACAAAAGAGTTCTAAACTTTGACAATAAATTCAGGAGTAGTGATGTTGATCTTGTCGTGCAACGGACAGTGGTGAGAAGTCAGTGTTCAGAAAAAGCAAGGAATGAAGATCACTTGGCATCCCAGGATCCTCACCTGGCGGAAGGACTAAAGTTGTCTGGCTTTAAAATACCGCAGTCAAAACATTTATCTCCCATCACTCACTGAATTACAGACCCTGAAACTCTTGCATTCAAAGTTACTTTATTTAAGATATTTTGCATACATTTCTTTGCACTTGTCACATCAAGTGGAAAAAACACAACTACTTATTTGGGCAGGGGGAAGGGGGGCATTTTGATATCATATTCAGCATCTGCTCTTACCATGTAATCTGTGATACCAGAGCTTGTACTTTTTTCCAATGTAAAACCAAACTGAATAAAGGGGGAAAAAAGTTTAAATCATTTAGAATCATTCAATATTGCAGCTAATCACATTTAAAGTATAACGAGCTATTTTCATCCCAACTTGAGGCTTTAATTTATGCAAATACTAAATTCAGTTACAATCACTGCGGCCTTGCCTTTTAAAATACATTACTTGTTTAACATATGTACACTTCATAACGTTTTTGTCCAACTTTATCTCTGTACTATACTATGTCTTGCAAATCGTGCCTGATTTACATGTTACATCTTTATTATTTGTATAATGTTTTAAAAATTCTCATTAGATCTATATTGAATTGTTGTTTTAATCATGCCAACTTTAAATAAATCTTATATTATGATTTTATTGTTTCTGATAATCAACACTTACCACAAAGAAATTATTTCTGTTTTGTATATTTGATTTAATTTATATTTTATTTTATTTAATTGGTTGTTTGTTGGTTTTAAAATTATTTTTTTACAAATTTAGTACATGTTACTATGAAAGTAATTTTATTTACTAGATAAGATATTTTCCAGAAATTCAGTTCAGTTTTTTGTAAACACTAAATTATAGAAACTTTGTATCTAAAGCTCACCTAGTTTCTCAGCCTGTTTCATGAGGTAAAGTAAACAACTTTAAAAAAAAATCTTTGTCAGACTAGTTGAAAAAGTGAAATCAAGGCCATACTTGAAGTACATGAATAATGAAGCAATTATTACAAAACTCTGATTTTTCACGTTAGCAATATTGATGTACTGAGAAAATAATTTTATTCTTGTCTTAACACTTTTGATGTAAAAATATTTTTGTGCGTGACCAGTTTGAGTTTAATTCTTAATTTATCTTCAAAAGGATTGGATTCTAAAAGACTATTTTCCCTTGAAAATACTTGTTCTTTAAATTAATTCTTGGACAAAGACAGTTATGAACATTTACAGAATTTAAACATTGGAATATTATCTTCTGTGATTCAACAAAGAACCGTTTACACATTAGTACTACACTGACCACAGCATACATTATCACCATAAAAAATTTGGTTTTCATCCGGACTCAAAATTAGATTTTTCAGAGCATTGTATTAATATTACTTCTATTTTTTAATTCTTGGATTATTCTTGGATTATATTTGGATTTGATTTGCAAAACACTAATTTCTTTTTCTTATGTTTAAATCGTTTTTCTAGGGAAATAAATTATGAGTTAAATTTTACATAGCTTGTTGTCTTCACTCTGATCTTGGTATGGTTGATATGAGCCGAAACACATACCATTTCACAATTCACTCTGGAATAAATCATGTGGTGGGGGTATGGCCCCAAAAAAAATTCCATAAATATTAAATGATCATTTCTTCCTTTTAACTGCTGAATGTTTAAAAACCAACTTTCACATTCTTTACCTGTAATAAGATTTCTGGTTAAAAATAAATGCCAATCTGACTTCCGTTCTGAAGCTTTGTGATAACAAGACTGTCAAGATGGCTGCTATGTTCATGGCAATAACAGACAGATTCGCAACATTGAAATTTAAGCCCAACCTGAGATCATAAAGTCTTTTAGTGAGAACCTCATGTTTGTATGACCATCCATCAATGTTAAGTTATGATGAGAAGATATATTTCAACATGACCGGTATTGACCTGTATGCAGACTAGCCAAAAACAGACAACCGAAGAAACAGATGATATCAATGCAGGGTCAAGGTCATTAGCTAGCACATTTTCGTGCTAATTAAATAGCTACATCAGCTGATCCACAGAATGAATGAGCATCAAGTCTTTACAATGCACACCATATGTCAAACAAATTAGGCTTTCAAACTGCGGTATACAGCATTCAGGTCTACCTTTCATGACTCCTAATAACTTCAAGCGCTTGACTTTTATTTTGGATGATAGAATCAAATACTGCATACATATTTACTTACAGTATATTTTCCACATAGTTAGAAAGTGGATGAGAAACAACCGAAAACTCAGTTATGTTGACATTTAACCAACCATCCTTCACAAATCCGAAAGTGCTAAATATAAACTGTTGCCTGGCATCTTGCTAAAAAAGAAAAAGTAATATTGCATTAAGATTATTCTTTTCATATTTTACATATAACATGCATATGTAAACACACACGTACAGAACAACTAACTACTTTTCTTTTTTATATGGAACATAGTGGGGGTAGAGAGAGTATGATGAAAATGACAGGGAAAAAAGTCACTTAATTATCTCCACATGAATTCTGACAGAATTTACACAAAGACTACCATGCACCCATACTTTGTCGGGGATATACACTGATCACCATGGTCTACAGTGTATGACCCCAGCAAACATGTGTTAAAGAGTTTCACTCAAAGAGATCGCAAATACACTTTCAAAGTAACAAACATGCTTGGATTTTTTTCTCCAACGAAGATGAAAGCTAATGTAGAGCTGATAACTGTATAGTATAAAAGCAGCTTCCCTATGTTTCTTATTCAACCCATGTGTTAAATTCTCCAACATGCAAGGGTATGCTGCTATTTCTAAACACCCGTCGAGAACAAAATCCACTGGCACTATCTACAGACATCTGCTTCGTTGATAACACTATGTTAAGACCTCATAGTAGTTGTTTTTATATACATGTATTAGAGCTATTGATAGTTAAAACACAGTGTCTCATCTTACGTTTTACTGCAATAGCACAACATGGTATCAGAAGCGCAGTAGTGATCATAATTGAAATAGCACACAGATCGTAAATGGATATTTTCAAACAATAACCTTACAACCCACACAAGATTTTGCACGAATTTAAATTTTAAAACCTTAAAATCCTATATAAAATTCTGCATACAAAGTGAATACCTTTGAATTGGATCTTTACGGTGTGCTAACCAATACCATGGACTGGAACAATTGCAACCTTACCACATCATGGGCTAAATTCCAACAACGCTGTGAATTAATATTTAAAGGACCAATGAGTAGAAGATGTTATGTGGTCAAAGTCAACTAAATTCTAGTTTGGGTAGGAGATAAAGGTAGAGATATTTTCAATACATGGACTCTGACGGATGAAGATAAAAGGACCCATGAACTATCTTAACAAAGTTAAAGCATCCCATGCAACCGAAATTAAATCAAGTCTTTGCCAGATTTAACATTAACAATGAAATTCAAGGCTCCAGGACCAGAGGTCTTGGAAACACTTACTTATGCATATCTGGATGCATAAAGTTTATATGGGACGCAGAAAATCACCCATGCATGCGTCCGCCGTATGCATGCAACTAGTTGTGTGGCAAATTCAGAGATTTGCCAGTCCTACTTCAACAACCTACGAGGTGAGAATATGTTGATTACTTTATCATGTAAGATGTGTTGATATTTACAATGACAGAATTCATGGTTAAAATACACCCAGATGTGCCTGCTGTATTTTGTCCTGGACTAATATGTGACTTCATTGAAACTCTTGGAAAGAACTGTCTCTTCAAAAACGAAGACGATATAATTCGTAAAATGGGATATAGTCAGTTGCATGTGACAATAGAGGTAGGACCTAATTTAGTTTATATTGATTTTAAATTCAATACTGGCTCTAAAGTTAATATCTTACCCTTGCGTGTATTATAAACGCTAGTCATAAAGCATACTCTTCAACCTACATTAAACACATTATCTGCAAGCTTTGAAAAAGAATGGGGCTTCAAACATGTTACCATTGATAGTCGCAACAGATGTCAGCTCTTCAAAACTAATGAAACACAACCCTGCAATGTAATATAAATGTGCACTTCTTACAGACTTAAAACACATTCTAGAAGGCTGGTAAAGTCAAAGAAACCAAAGTCAGTGTAATATCATTTCCTAAGACCTGCACATATCTTGGATAAGAAAACTCACAGTACTGAGAGATATAGCTAATATAACAGTCATTAGTGTAGCACAATATATGGTGTTGCTGATGAACACAACCAAGCAAAAGGATCTTTACAAAACGTACAATGCATTATCAGTCTGTCTGAGAGGGAGCCTTGAGTGGCCAAGTGGTCTAAAGCATTCTCCGTTACGGATCACAGCCATCTCACCTCTGTCTGCGTGGGTTGGAGTCTCAGATCCAGCCAATGTGGGTATGTTTGAAAGCTTGCCAGTAGCTTCTCGTGGGTCAGTGGTTCTTACCGGGGGATTTCCCGAGTTCTTCCTCTACCATTAATACTGGTTGCCATGTATACCCTATTGTGTGCTGAAAAATGGCGTTAAACCCTATTACAACAACTACATCTGTCTGAGATATTTAGTTTTTGTTCATCGTAATCACTGCTATCAATGACGCGCTTGATTTTGATAATATTAGTGATAATGACACATGACTAATTTAGACAGTTCATTAAATGTTTATTAAATGCCTTTTTTGATAAGAAGACAGATTTAACATAACACATCTGTAACTGATCAATCAGAACCCTCTGTGTATTAGTCATTGTTTCAATGCTAATATCAACAGGCATCTGCCTCTTTGATAGCAATCTGTATTAAGACCTTACAGAAGTTGTTTGTATATGTGCAAGTTATTGAAATTACATATGATACAGTGTCTCATCTTATGTTTTAGCACATTAACACAACATATTGGATTGAATGTCATGTGCAAGACAGCAATATTTTTTTTTTTTAAAAATGTACTAACGTTACATTTGTTATCATAAGACCTGATATCTTCAGTCCTTGAAACAGTAAAGTACCATGCCACAATTAAAAATTTGATAGTGATCGTTAATGTTTTTTGAGAAGATTTTTTCATAACAGTGAAGGTGAAAAACATTCAATAATCTGAATCGAATAGACTTTGGTTAAACTACAGTATTCTGACATTTTAGAACAATACATATTGTTTAAAAATTAAATTGCATAAGTAAATGTACATTCATATCCACACTGAAATTCATCTCAGTCATTGGTCAGAAAAGAAACAAATGAAAGTGAAACTATTTGTTGTTGATCTATGAAACAATATGAGCATAAAAAATGTACCGGTAATCAAAATGAAAAACCTTGTACACAGTATCTTTTCTGAGGGAAGTGAGGTATCATTACCTGTATAAATGATTAATGTTAATTCAACTCCCATAGCAGTCTATGCAATCATCACAATATAAAAAAATAATTTAACCTTAAAGTTTTGAATACTCACGATCAAACCTATATTGATCAGTATAGACCCATCTGTGATAAAAGTATCTGGGTAGAGAAAAGCTACAGCTAATATTAGTACTGTCCACTACATTGTTGGTGGCATAGTAACAAGAGCCAATGTGTATCAATCGTGCAGCCGAGTATGAATCACACAAAGCATTTTTCAGCCGAAAATAAAACAAATGTAAGATTTTTCTCACATATACTAAAAGAAATTAACCATTCCGAATTGCTGCTTATTATTATAGAAATATGTCTAAAAAAATCTTAAATTCTTTACAAGATTTTTGTCTTGGAATCATTTGCCATATAAGTTCAGCTGATTGCTTCTGTTTTGTAACTTTGTTTGTTTTTTTTTTTTTGCATGCTACATAAGGATATTATTTTTAAATGTAAACATATCGTAGCAATAAGGCATACATAGAATAATATATCCTAGAATATCCAAATATGGCATAGGAAGCATTATTTTGAAAATGAATTACTACAAGAATCTCAGGTTACCCTAGGATTGTCCTGGTCTTCTCCAATGTTGCAAATTGTGATTTATTTCTTTACTGGCGATCTTTTTGCCGATATTTTTTGCTGTTAAAAATGGAATATACAGTCTTGGGTTTACAGCAAAGAAATTCAAGGGCATCATGACAGAAAGCCATAACCATGGATACAAATTGCTCTGGAATCAATTGTTACATAAACAAATTATGTGTTCATATTGACAAACTAACCTAACACAGCATTGTTATAAATGTATCATAATCCGCTTATGCTGACGTCTTGCCTTAGTACTTGGTGCAAAAATATAACCCAAATTGTCATGCCACATGACAAGCTACATTCAACCATCTCTGAAGGTGGGAAATGTAATGACTACAATCTATCCGATGATGGCAGTTAGTTTTTCCTTTATGACAGTGCCGAATTACCCAATAGGCCAATTAGGCACTGCGATATAGGCCCTGCAACAACGGAACATAATATTGAAAGGAGATAATTTGTGAAGGGGGCCCCAACATTTTGACTGCCTAATGATCTCCACAGGGTTTAAACAGGCACTGCTTTTTTAAAACTGTACCAGAAATAAAAGTTTGCAGAAATTTCATGGAAAACAGATTACGTTTGAAGCATCAATCGTTATGTACACAAACTAAGCAAATGAAGAATAAATTCAATGTTTTACAATTATTTGCTGTTGCCGCGGCAATAACAAACAGGCATTTGTTGCGTCCTTCAATGACTGCCTTTAGCGGCATCTTCAATAACAACATAGCTGCCACACACCCACACACCCACCCAGTACAAAATACTGATTTTCAGGATCAAATACTGATTTTTTAAATTATTGTGCTCATGTAACTATTTATAACATATACAACCATCAGAGTGCCTTATAAAATAATTTAATGTCAATGGTGCATGTGTTGTATCTTCTGAATGGCAACACACTCAGACATAGGCTGTTTATAAGAGCCATTTCCACAATTTGTTTCTTTCAATCATTGATTTCAATGTACCCGCTTTCATTAATGATCTCAATTCTGTGATTTTCTCACTGTTTTTATTCAAGCATGAGAGTTTTTCTTGCACTTTTAATGTCTGGAAAACGTGCAAATAAATCACCAGCAACACTAGTAAATGAAAGAGAAAGGTTCATTTCTGAAAGAAATTTAATAAATCGAATTTCGATTGAATAACATTTTGGTTCTCTCTGGTATTTATATATGTCATAAGTTCAGGTTGATCTGTGTGTGATGAAGCAGGAAGTTGATGTTTATTAGCTTTTTCAATATCTTGTATTCATGAGGGCCTTAATACCTACTAGCAAAATCACATCACACAATTTGCAAAAGTCAAGACCTGTATTCCTATATACATGTACATGCGATACATTCTATCAAAATAGAACCTAGTGCCCATTCTAAACTAAACGTTCCAAAAACAATTTATTATTTTCTTAAAAATTAAAAACATTTTTGGCAACAGCAAAAAAAACATACATGTATATTCAAGTCCAAAAAATGGGACATATACGGGGACAAAAACAGGACAGTTAGCAGCTAACACATGAACCTTCAACAAAGTAAGCCAAAGACCCTTTATCAAAAAAAATACGCAACACAGTTAAATAAAAAGCCTTGTTTATGATCGCTACCAATGTCGATTTAAAACCCAGATTAAAGTTCCATTATTTTGAACAATAGATATCTGGCCACCGAATTAAATGAAGTTGGGACATCGCACAAGAATCTAAAACCTTTTTATTTTGTTAATCTTTACACTTCCCTGTCAAGTACCTCCTTTCTTTGGTAGCCTCATAGTAGTTATCTCTGGCTGACCAAAATCAATTTAAGTACATATACATGTAGGATATAAACAATTAAATTATACAGCCATGTCCTACTTGGTTAATAAATAAATATCAGCGTGAATTGTTTCATGAAATGTGTTTGTTGACAATGGGACTAAAATCAAACAAGCCTTACATGATCTACCGTTTTTTATGTTATGGTTGTGTTTTCTAACAGGATTTGATAGATACTGAGATACATGAATATGCTTACAGTCAAAATTTTATATGCATAGAAAGTGTATAGTATTGTTGCTTACATGTATGACCGGTATATTGTAAGCAATGATATGAGCCCCTGTGTATGCACGTATAATAATTAACACATTTTGGAATGTACTACACAACTAAGTTGTCAATATACAAGTGAGTTTCAGACTACTTGTCTTCATTGAACCAAAATTTCAATTTGTTTTTTTACTTGTCACTGATGACAGGTCATTTTTTAGCATTTCACCTGCATGCTGCATGCAAAATTTCAAATTTAGTATCAGCCCCTCTCCCAACCACCATCACCACTTATCTAAACATCCACCTATGTCGACAATATTACCTTGGTCCCAAGCATTATGAGATAAATGGATGGTACTGTATTATGAAAATGGCGACAAATTTTCAAAATTGTGAAACTAAATATTTAGGTTGGCCATTTTTTGGAAACAACTTTTCTTAAACCATGGGCCATCACTGGGTTACCTGTCATGGTAGACAAAGTATGTTTAGTGTAAGAATGCCAAAACAATTTAAGTTTAATATAAGTTTAATAACTTTTTCATTAGCCAAACTCACTCAATATAAATTTATTTTAAATATTCATTTTTTTGTCTTTGACAACAGTTTTGCTTTGATATCTTTTGCTCCATTGTAAGTTATTGGATAAGATTTACAATCAACCACGTAGTGATCACCAAAATGCTGCATTTTCTCATCAACAAGAGTTTAAAACATGGTTTTTATTCCGTACCAGAGAGTCAGGTGCTTATTTCAGTATTGAAATTTGTGAAATGAAGGGTGTAAACAGACTCAGATTCCATCAATAAACATTGTCTATTTTGTTCTGTTACAACTGGGAAAATTTCATTACCTATTGGGTAATTCGGCACTGTCATAAAGGAAAAACTAACTGCCATCATCGGATAGATTGTAGTCATTACATTTTCCACCTTCAGAGATGGTTGAATGTAGCTTGTCAGGTGGCATGACAATTTGGGTTATATTTTTGCACCAAGTACTAAGGCAAGACGTCAGCATAAGCGGATTATGATACATTTATAACAATGCTGTGTTAGGTTAGTTTGTCAATATGAACACATAATTTGTTTATGTAACAATTGATTCCAGAGCAATTTATATCCATGGTTATGGCTTTCTGTCATGGTGCCCTTGAATTTCTTTGCTGTAAACCCAAGACTGTATATTCCATTTTTAACAGCAAAAAATATCGGCAAAAAGATCGCCAGTAAAGAAATAAATCACAATTTGCAACATTGGAGAAGACCAGGACAATCCTAGGGTAACCTGAGATTCTTGTAGTAATTCATTTTCAAAATAAGGCTTCCTATGCCATATTTGGATATTCTAGGATATATTATTCTATGTATGCCTTATTGCTACGATATGTTTACATTTACAAATAATATCCTTATGTAGCATGCAAACAAAAAAAACAAAGTTTCAAAACAGAAGCAATCAGCTGAGCTTATATGGCAGATGATTCCAAAGACAAAAATCTTGTAAAGAATTTAAGATTTTTTTAGACATATTTCTATAATAATAAGCAGCAATTCGGAATGGTTAATTTCTTTTAGTATATGTAAGGAACATCTTACATTTGTTTTATATTCGGATGAAAAATGCTTTGTGTGATTCATACTCGGCTGCACGATTGATACACATTGGCTCTTGTTACTATGCCACCAACAATGTAGTGGACAGTACTAATATTAGCTGTAGCTTTTCTCTACCCAGATACTTTCATCACAGATGGGTCTATACTGATCAATATAGGTTTGATCGTGAGTATTCAAAACTTTAAGGTTAAATTATTTTTTTATATTGTGATGATTGCATAGACTGCTATGGGAGTTGAATTAACATTAATCATTTATACAGGTAATGATACCTCACTTCCCTCAGAAAAGATACTGTGTACAAGGTTTTTCATTTTGATTACCGGTACATTTTTTATGCTCATATTGTTTCATAGATCAACAACAAATAGTTTCACTTTCATTTGTTTCTTTTCTGACCAATGACTGAGATGAATTTCAGTGTGGATATGAATGTACATTTACTTATGCAATTTAATTTTTAAACAATATGTATTGTTCTAAAATGTCAGAATACTGTAGTTTAACCAAAGTCTATTCGATTCAGATTATTGAATGTTTTTCACCTTCACTGTTATGAAAAAAATCTTCTCAAAAAACATTAACGATCACTATCAAATTTTTAATTGTGGCATGGTACTATACTGTTTCAAGGACTGAAGATATCAGGTCTTATGATAACAAATGTAACGTTAGTACATTTTAAAAAAAATACCTATTGCTGTCTTGCACATGACATTCAATCCAATATGTTGTGTTAATGTGCTAAAACATAAGATGAGATACTGTATCATATGTAACTTTCAATAACTTGCACATATACAAACAACTTCTGTAAGGTCTTAACACATATTGCTATCAAAGAGGCAGACGCCTGTAGATATTACCATTGAAACAATGACTAATACACAGAGGGTTCTGATTGATCAGTTACAGATGTGTTATGTTAAATCTGTCTTCCTATCAAAAACGGCTTTTAATAAACTTTAAATGAACTGTCTAAATTAGTCATGTGTCATTATCACTAATATATCCAAATCAAGCGCGTTTTTGATAGCAGTGATTACAATGAACAACAAATAAATATCTCGGACAGTTGTAGTTGTTTTAATAGGGTTTAACGCCATTTTTCAGCACACAATATGCTATACATGGCAACCAGTATTAATGGTAGAGGACGAACCCGGGTAATCTCCCGGTAAGAACCACTGACCCACGAGAAGCTACTGGCAAGCTTTCAAACATATCTACTTTGGCTGGATCTGAGACTCCAACCCACGCAGACAGAGGTGAGATGGCTGTGATCCGTAACGGAGAATGCTTTAGACCACTTGGCCACTCAGGGCTCCTTCTTAGACAGACTGAGAATGCATTGTACGTTTTGTAAAGATCCTTCTGCTTGGTTGTGTTCATCAGCAACACCATATATTGTGCTACACTAATGACTGTTTTATTAGCTATATCTCTCAGTACTGTGAGTTTTCTTATCCAAGATATGTGCAGGTCTTAGGAAATGATATTACACTGACTTTACCTGCCTTCTAGAATGTGTTTTAAGTCTGTGAGAAGTGCACATTTATATTACATTGCAGGGTTGTGTTTCATTAGTTTCGAAGAGCTTACATCTGTTGCGACGATAAATGGTAACATGTTTGAAGCCCTATTCTTTTGCAAAGCTTGCAGATAATGTGTTTAATGTAGGATGAAGAGTATGCTTTATGCCTAGCGTTTATAATATATGCAAGGGTACGATATTAACTTTAGAGCCAGTATTGAATTTAAAATCAATATAAACTAAATTAGGTCCTACCTCTATTGTCGCATACACTTGACAATATCCCATTTTACGAATCATATCGTCTTCGCTTTTGAAGAGACAGTTCTTTCCAAGAGTTTCAATGAAGTCACAGATTAGTCCAGGACAAAATAAAGCAGGCTCATCTGGGGGTATTTTAACCATGAATTCTGTCATTGTAAATATCAACACATCTTACATGATAAAGTAATCAACATATTCTCACCTCGTAGGTTGTTGAAGTAGGACTGGCAAATCTCTGAATTTGCCTCACAGCTAGTTGCATGCATACGGAGGACGCATGCATGGGTGATTTTCTGCGTCCCATATAAACTTTATGCATCCAAATATGCATAAGTAAGTGTTTCCAAGACCTCTAGTCCTGGAGCCATGCATTTCATTGTTAAAGTTAAATCTGGCAAAGACTTGATTTAATTTTGGTTGCATGGGATGCTTTAATTTTGTTATTATTGTTCATGGGTCCTTTTATTTTCATCCGTCAGAGTCCATGTATTGAAAATATCTCTACCTTTATCTCCTACCCAAACTAGAATTTAGTTGACTTTGACAACATAACATCTTCTACTAATTGGTCCTTTAAATATTAATTCACAGCGTTGTTGGAATTTAGCCCATGATGTGGTAAGGTTGCAATTGTTCCAGTCCATGGTATTGGTTAGCACACCGTAAAGATCCATTTCAAAGGTATTAACTTTGTATGCAGAATTTTATAAAGTTTTTGAAGGTTTTAAAATTTAAATTCGTGCAAAATCTTGTGTGGGTTGTAAGGTTATTGTTTGAAAATATCCATTTACGATCTGTGTGCTATTTCAATTATGATCACTACTGCGCTTCTGATACCATGTTGTGCTATTGCATTAAAACGTAAGATGAGACACTGTGTTCTAACTATCAATAACTCTAATACGTGTATATACAAACAACTACTATGAGGTCTTAACATAGTGTTATCAAACAAGCAGATGTCTGTAGATAGTGCCAGTGGATTTTGTTCTCGACGGGTGTTTAGAAATAAGAGCATACCCTTGCATGTTGGAGAATTTGACACATGGGTGAATAAGAAACATAGGGAAGCTGCTTTTATGCTATACAGTTATCAACTTTTACATTAGCTTTCATCTTCGTTGGAGAAAAAAATCCAAGCATGTTTGTTACTTTGTAAGTGTATTTGCGATCTCTTTGAGTGAAACTCTTTAACACGTGTTTGCTGGGGTCATATACTGTAAACCATGGTGATTAGTGGATATCCCCAACAAAGTATGGGTGCATGGTAGTCTTTGTGTAAATTCTGTCAGGAGATAATTAAGTGACTTTTTCCCCCGTCATTTTCACCATACTCTCTCTACCCCCACTATGTTTTATATAGAAAAGAAAAGTAGTTAGTTTTTCTGTACGTGTGTGTGTGTGCATATGCATGTTATATGTAAAATATGAAAAGAATAATCTTAATGCAATATTACTTTTTCTTTTTTAGCAAGATGCCAGGCAACAGTTTATATTTAGCACTTTCGGATTTGTGAAGGATGGTTGGTTAAATGTCAACATAACTGAGTTTTCGGTTGTTTCTCATCCACTTTCTAACTATGCGGAAAATACGGTAAGTAAATATGTACGCAGTTATTGATTCTTTCATCCAAAATAAAAGTCAAACGCTTGGAGTTATTAGGAGTCATGAAAGGTAGACCTGAATGCTGTATACCGCAGTTGCAAATCCTAATTTGTTTGACATATGATGTGCATTGTAAAGACTTGATGCTCATTCATTCAGTGTATCTGCTGATGTGGCTATTTAATTAGCACTAAAATGTGTTCGCTAATGACCTTGACCCTGCCCTGATATCATCTGTTTTTTTGGTTGTCTGTTTTTGGCTAATCTGCATACAGGTCAATACCGGTCATGTTGAAATATATCTTCTCATCATAACTTAACATTGATGGATGGTCATACAAACATGAGGTTCTCACTAAAAGACTTTATGATCTCAGGATGGGCTTAAATTTCCATGGTGCGAATCTGTCTTTTATTGCCATGAACACAGCAGCCATCTTGACAGTCTTGTTATCACAAAGCTTCAGAACGGAAAGTCAGATTGGCATTTATTTTAACCAGTAATCTTATTATAGGTAAAGAATCTGAAAGTTGGTTTTTAAACATTCAGCAGTTAAAAGGAAGAAATGATCATTTAATATTTTATGGAATTTTGTTTTGGCCATATCCCCACCACATGATTCATTCCAGAGTGCCTTGTGAAATCTTATGTGTTTAGGCTCATATAAACCATACCAAGATCAGAGTAAAGACAAAAAGCTATGTAAAATTTAACTCAAAGTTTATTGCCCTAGAAAAACAAGGTAAACATTAGAAACAGAAATTAGGGTTTCGCAAATCAAATCCAAATATAATCCAAGAATAATCCAAGAATTGAAAAAAAAAGTAATAGTTATAAAATGCTCTGAAAAATCTAACTTTGAGTCCGGATGAAAACCAAATTTGTTATGGTGATGATGTATGCTGTGGTCAGTGTAGTACTAATTTGTGAACGGTTCATTGTTGAATCACAGAAAATAATATTCCAATGTTTAAATTCTGTAAATGTTCATAACTGTCTTTGTCCAAGAATAAATTTAAAGAACAAGTATTTTCAAGGGAAAATAGTCTTTTAGAATCCAAACCATTTGAAGATAAATTAAAACTTAAACTCAAACTGGTCACGCACAAAAATATTTTGACATCTAAAGTGTTAAGACAAGAAAAACATTATTTTCTCAGTACATCAATATTGCTAACGTGCAAAATCAGAGTTTTGAAATAATTGCTTCATTGGTCATGTACTTCAAGTATGTCCTTGATTTGACTTTTTCAACTAGTCTGACAAAGATTTTTTTTTTAAAGTGGTTTACTTTACCTCATGAATCAGGGTCAGAAACTAGGTGAGCTTTAGATACAAAGTTTCTAAAATTTAGTGTTTACAAAAAATTGAATTTCTGGAAAATATCTTATCTAGTAAATAAAATTACTTTTATAGTAACATGTAATAAATTTGTAAAAAAAAAATTTAAAACCAACAAACAACCAATTAAATATATAAATATATAAATATAAATTAAATCAAATATACAAAATAGAAATAATTTCTTTGTGGTAAGTACTGATTATCAGAAATAATAAAATCATAATATAAGATTTATTTAAAGTTGGCATGATTAAAACAACAATTCATTATAGATCTGATGAGAATTTTTAAAACATATTGTACAAATAATAAAGATGTAATATGTAAATCAGGCACGATTTGCAAGACATAGTATAGTACAGAGATAAAGTTGGATAAAACGTTATGAAGTGTACATAGGTTAAACAAGTAATGTATTTTAAAAGGCAAGGCTGCAGTGATTGTAACTGAATTTAGTATTTGCATAAATTAAAGCCACAAGTTGGGATGAAAATAGCTCGTTATTCTTTAAATGTGATAAGCTGCAATATTGAATGATTCTCAATGATTTAAACTTTTTTCCTCCTTTATTCAGTTTGGTTTTACATTGGAAAAATGTGCAAGCTCTGGTATCACAGATTACATGGTAAGAGCAGATGCTGAATATGATATCAAATTGCCCCCCTTCCCCCTGCCCAAATAAGTAGTTGTGTTTTTTCCACTTGATGTGACAAGTGCAAAGAAATGTATGCAAAATATCTTAAATAAAGTAACTTTGGATGCAAGAGTTTCAGGGTCTGTAATTCAGTGAGTGATAGGAGATAAATGTTTTGACTGCGGTATTTTAAAGCCAGACAACTTTAGTCCTTCCGCCAGGTGAGGATCTTGGGATGCCAAGTGATCTATATTCCTTGCTTTTTCTGATCACTGACTTCTCACCACTGTCCGTTGCACAACAATATCAACATCACTACTCCTGAATTTATTGTCAAAGTTTAGAACTCTTTTGTGTTTGAAGATTTTCGTTTTGTGTGAAATCATATGTATATGATGTCACTTGCTAAACTATGCGAACATATTCAAACACAATCAACTCGTGGAGATATTGAATGTAAAAGAACTTGGTTCAGAGCTCAAAATAAAACTTTTTTATACACAAACCCTGTGCTGGTGACTTAAATAAAATCACAAGTCCCGATTTATTTTCCACAAGCCCTTACTCCAATTTCTACATTCCTAAAATTTCCTTTTTGTTACTATCACAATGTTGCAATAGGTACAATTTGAATATAAATTCAGTAGGGTTCGGAGGGGTTTGAAGGTAATGCAACTATCGTCGCTAGTGTTCATCGCTATGCTGGTGTGCTTCATAATGTAAGACTTAGCCAACCAAAAGTTCTGAAATTTATTTGTATTGGATTTTTCCTGATAGCTAATTGCTTCCTAAATCGGGTTAAAAATGAATTATACTTCAGCACTATTCCGACACCTGTAATGATCATGCTTCGCATTCTATATATACAATCAAATCTGTCTTCAAAGAAACTTTGCCGCTGTTCACAAACTTGTCAAAAACATAATAAATATGCCTTAAACATTCTGATTCATGACAAATATATGTACTAACTTTTGTTCTTGTTCACCGTCTGGCATTTCTTTGATTTACGCATAAAGAGTTGTTCCAATTCCTGATCATAGCTTTGAATATAAGGTCAATGGGCTCATCTCATCCACCACAGCCTTCAAACACATCTCCCTAGCTAGTATCAGGCAATTGAGTAATATGAAATGGTTTATGACTGCTGCTTGGACTTTAATTGCCAGTATTTAACTTGACCAAGGGATAGTATTATGTCAGTTCCAATCATCATTGTTTACTGTTTATATTTTCTACATGGACCATGCTAATACTGAAAGTGGAGGTCTATGTTTTCTGAAGAATACGGGAAATTGTGTTTTCTTGAAGCATGACCTTGTCAAGGGATATGGGAAGTTTAGCATAACATGTAATGCTTCAATGTAATTAAAGATCAGATCTCAATTTCACGTATGACTGTGGTGATTTAAGTAAGATTGAGCAGTTTTATTGCATGTATGGCAGCAACTATATCGGTGCAATCAAAGTTTCATGCGGCAAATAATTTTTTTTTTGACAAGCCTAATGTGCATCTCACTTAGAATTCTTGGTGAGTCTAATGTAAAATTAGAAGGGCCTCAGATGTTGGGCTGTCTGATTTTTTTTTAGCACTAAAGTGTGCTATTTCTTTCACATAGTTATGAAATAAAGAAAACAGCAGTTGTGTGAAAAAAAATGAAATCCGTGAAAAATATACAAGACCCATGGAAATCTTCAGTGAAAAATGACCTAGCATACTCGTCAGTGAAGGTTTTCATGTCAGGAAAACTGATGTAATTTCATTAACTGTTTCATACTGAAAAATGCACGCATCAGTATACAGTTTTCTTTGTTTGTTTGATAATAGGAGTCAGAAATCTTCAGCCTGTACAATTTGATAAAATTATAAAATCCTTATTCAGCTCTTTGTTCAACAGACCTCAAGAAAATCAGTTGACCTAAATTGTTTTGCAGTGAGCCTTTGTTGGACTTAATGTAGTTGCTAAAGATTCAGTGTTTATATGTGTACATTGCTTGGTTTAGTTTACTACCTATAAATGTTTATAAATTTGATAAACATGAAAATGATGCATGAATGACCTATTCCAATTAAATGACATATTTCCACATCGGCTCCTAGGATGATTGTTTAGAAGAATTTTTTTTCAAAGGTCTGACTTTTATTTCAGATTATAGGGTTATCAAGACAAACCAAAAGCTGATAAAAAATTGTGTAATGCTCATAACATATTAGGTTGACTTACTGAAAAATATTATCAGAATTTTTTTAAAGTACATGTTCCTTTAAAACTTGAGTTAGCACCCGATTCAAATGTGTAATACTGTATAGTTTTCTGGTCATTGCACCATAGATCCAACAAGTAATTATATGGATATTTTTATGAAATTATCAAATATATTTGAAAATGATGTCATGAGGAAGTGGCTTAATGTGTGAGATCTCCCACTTCTTATGGGTTTTGGTAAATATTATCTAAAAGATGTTCAACCACAGTGTTTAAGCCTTGATTGATAAATTAATAACAACATGTTAACTTAATTGGATGGAATAATATAAATCTGACCAGAATAATAGAATAGAACAATACGTCCCCCATATGTAAAATTATAAGAATTTTATCAGTTATATAAACAAAATTACCTCAGTCATGACACTTGAATGATTCTCTTTCTCTCTTAGAAATAGTTATAAAATGCATGCAAGATTAGTTACTGCTAGCATGTGAGCACCATCAGGTGCTTCTGGTCTTTTCCAAATCACTGTAAATCATAGGTTGGCATTTTTCTTTTTCTTTTCCTAATCTAGTTCTTTATCTTCTAGACTCTTTGGGTCTTCAGTCTCTTTGTTGCAGACATTTTTCCTTGAATGCCGTGAGGTTTGAACTATTTACGTTTCTTTGTGCCTTTCCTGAATCCTTACTCTCTTATCATTAGATAATTTCCTTCATCTCTTCACTGGAGTTGGGTCTCTCAAATTCTTACAGAGATCATTGCATGATTAAGATATGAGAGAAATTATTTATTAATTTATTATGAATTATTAATACTGTGGTTTTGATACAAGAGAACTTACCTATTAATTTATTATGAATTATTATTACAATGGTTTAGATACAAGATAAATTACCTATTAATTTATTATGAATTATTATTACTATGGTATAGATGCAAGATAAATTACCTATTCATTTATTTTTAATTATTATAACTAAGGTTTTGATTGAAGAGAACTTACCTATTAATTTATTATGAATTATTATTACTATGGTTTTAATTGAAAAGAACTTACCTATTAATTTATTATGAATTATTATTACTATGGTTTTGAATGAAGAGAACTTACCTATTAATTTATTATGAATTATTAATGCTGTGGTTTTGATACAAGAGAACTTACCTATTAATATATTATGGATTATTATTACTATGGTTTTGATACAAGATAAATTACCTATTAATTTGTTATGAATTATTATTGCTATGGTTTTGATACAAGAGAAATTACCTATCAATTTATTATGAAATTGTATTACTATGGTTAAGATACAAGAGAATTTACCGATTAATTTATTATGAATTATTATTACTATGGTTTAGATGAAAGTGAAATTACTTATCAATTTTTAGCAGAGTCTCTGAGACTTTATCCCTTCGTTGTTTGATAATTACATGATGAATTTGTTTCTGGGGAATATTCACTGGAGTCTAAGTTAGCCACTCAAGATTACTTCTTTAGCTGCCAAAATTGTATCATTCCCATCAAATTCATAATAATCCTCTCTAGTCTGTCTTTATTAAAAACAATTCTGGAAATATGATTTTATGACATCTCTTTCAAATGAACCATGACTTCTTAAAATTGTCACTAGTCACTCTCACTTCTTGTTATTAACTTACATTATCATTTCACTATCTATTAGCCGAGCAAATCTTTTTAAACTTTCATTATTGCCCTAAACAGAGCTGGTTCTCTCTCTCTTTTACAGTCAGCAGTTTATTGCTAGACTAGCCCTTATGTAATGGGTATGTAGCATTCTGACCCGATAAAATAAACTATGAAATGTTCTCTACGAAATTTTGCACGATTACAAAAATGTCCTAAAACTTAATACTTAATTCTGACATAATAAGAGGTAAAAGCAGTACAGCAAAAAAATAATCATAATGTGAGTGAGGTTTGGAATGTAATAGCAATGAGTTATTCACTGAGCTTAATATAGTAATTGGGAGATAGTTTGAAAGACCAAGTTTCTTATCATTTTGTTTAAATGGCACCATTTTAGCATTTTTAAACCATGTGCGTGTTCAGAGATTTTGGAAACATTGCAGGCTTAATACTTTGCACATTAATATATACATTGTCGTTTTATTTTGGCTTGCCTGTACACTTGGCTATTCAAAAACAAATCCTGCTTTTTGCCACCATAGCAGCCAATATGAGAAACGTTTTATTGCAACGCCTCTTGAATGGCATTGTACTGTTTTCACTGCAATACTTTTATATCCAACCTGTCCTGAATGAAAATGTTGCCATTCTGATGTGTGAGATGCAGGCCATTGCAGCCATCCTAAAGATCTTGTTATCGACAATGGAAACATCAAATCAACATCAATGAAGACTTATTGTTATATTTAATTCATCCTCAATGAAAATATTTTGACAGGACATACAATACTGCCATCACAATGGCCATCTAGAATTTTGTTCAATTGCAATTTCAATTGAATTGATGGTCATACCAATATATGATTTTGCTAAAAGACTTTTAATGAATAGTTTGTAAAAATGATAATGGATGGTAATCTGACATCCAATACAGCTGGACTCTTGACAATATTTGTATTGCCTCTCCTCAAAACTACATAGCAACATAAATATATGTTTTCATGATGATGTAGATATGTGCCATCATAGGTTTTCATGATGATGCTGATATGTGCCATCATAGGTTTTCATGATGCTGCTGATATGTGCCATCATAGGTTTTCATGATGATGCTGATATGTGCCATCATATGTTTTCATGATGATGCTGATATGTGCCGTCATAGGTTTTCATGATGATGCTGATATGTGCCATCATAGGTTTTCATGATGCTGCTGATATGTGCCATCATAAGTTTTCATGATGATGCTGATATGTGTCGTCATAGGTTTTCATAATGATGCTGATATGTGCCGTCATAGGTTTTCATGATGCTGCTGATATGTGCCATCATTGGTTTTCATGATGCTGCTGATATGTGCCATCATATGTTTTAATGATACTGCTGATTTGTGCCATCATAGGTTTTTATGATGCTGCTGATATGTGCCATCATAGGTTTTCATGATGATGCTGATATGTGCCATCATAGGTTTTCATGATGCTGCAATGTGCCATCATAGGTTTTCATGATGCTGCTAATATGTGCCATCATAGGTTTTCATAATGATGCTGATATATGCCATCATAGGTTTTCAGGATGATGCTGATATGTGCCATGACGGTCACATTTAAATTCACGTAACTTGAAAGATGCAAGCTGAGGACCCAAACAGTTTTCATTTTGACTTGTGATTGGATTATATTAAATCACTGACCAACCGTATGTCTGAGATCGAATCAAGTTTCGGTTAATTAGAATCAAGAGCTTCACTTCCAAGAAGTATTATGGATTGGTGAATACTTATTAAGTAAATTTATCTGCCTCTATTATTTTTAGTTTTTATTTATATTTTAGGAGATGAATGATAGGACCTGCATTTTCATTCACTCTGACAAAACAGATGAAGATTAGAAGAAGACATTTTCCATTGTTTTCTTCAGATTTGACTTCCGCAAAAGTTTGTAAGTTGATTAGTTTAATTTATGGTCTATTAATTATAAAGTTGACCCTGGCTCTCCTTCCATTCATGTGTGACATTGTATCTCTGTATCTAGTTTAACGTCTGTGCTAACTATTTTCTGTTTTTATTTTTATATAATTTATATCACCTTTTAAATTCTCTATGGCAATCAGATATTAGCACAATTCTACAAAGATGAGCATATCCAGAAATACAACTTAGCTACAGAATTGTTTAGGCTCTTTAGAAACAGTTTTTAAGACCAATAATCAACATCATCATGTATTTATCTATCTATCTATCCCTTAGTCTTGCCGACCATTGGGGCACCACTGATGACCTGACAACCAGGTCATCTTGTATTAACATCTGTCTGCACAATGATTGTGTAATTGTTGTTTCAGATGGGCTGTGGAGCTCATTTGTATATCCTACATCTGTTTCAGGCAGTCAAGCTCTTGCTCTCACGTTAGGTGGTGTAGGTGATTTTGAAGCCAGTCTGGATACTTAAGGATCTCTCAGGACTTTAAAAAACAATGGAAAACTGACGTAAGGCTCTGTCAAGTCCTATAAACTAATGGCAGACTGAGGCCAATGCACTTTTGGGACTTTAAAACCAATGGCAGACTTTCAGCTTCTACTCAGGTGTACATTTAGATAAAGGATGTATTGACATTGTTCTCTGCATATTATTGTATTGTTTTCGAAGAGTTTTTCAAATCCTTATCCAGATTAACGCATAGGTGGACTTTGTCTCAGTGCTCGACATATGTGTCCTCAGCAGATGGCTCTCCTGCCACAGTCACATCCTGTCTTAGGTTATAAGAATACCAGATTGTAATCTCTTTCAGAATCAGAAGGTTCAAGTTGCAAGAGAGCAAATGGTTAAAGGTAGGAATAACCATGACACCTCTCTCCCTCCCTCCACTGCACCCCGATCAGTCTAAATCAATGTTTTTCAAGTTGGAGATACCCAAATGCTGTCCAGATTCAAGAGAGAAATGAGTGGATGAAACTGGATAAAACACTTAATATCGGCCTCTTGACAATGAAAGCACTTCTCATACTTGGAAAGACTGAACATATTAAAAAGCAGTTTTGATAATGTTGAGTAGATTCTGATTATGTTGGATAATCCTGTTAAGCAAGAATGAAATCCCTAGAACTCTGTGTTTTGATATGCCAGTTACTATATATCTGTTTGAGTCTAGCACATTCAGGGCAGAACCATCTTGGTGATTCTTTTTATAAAGGAGAAGTCAACTGCTCCAAATGAAGTAGACTTTCTTATCATCGGTCTTCAACTGGCTTTGTACCCTGTTAGTCCACCGAGCTTCAAACTATTGACTTTTGTCCCTTTTATTCCTGGACGAAGAGACATGGGACATTGATAGTAATATTATTGACAACTAAAGGTCCCTCCTTTAAATTTTGTATAAACTGATTTTGTCACATCAAAGTCACCCCATCTACCCCACCATTATTCCTCAGGTGTCTAACCGCTTAGTTGTTCCTGCCAGCGAAGTTAGTGCCTATCTTTCTAGCTGTTGTTATTCTCTATTTTCTGATATGTTCCAGATATATTGGTAATAACAAGGATTATTTTTATATGTCCAGGCCCATCTTGCTTGTATTGTTTGCCAAAATGATCCACTCCTAAATCTGGACATGACTTGGTTCACACCACTTTAAGGCCCTGTCTTCCGTTTTTCTGAAGCTCCATTATAAGACTTGATTCACAGTGCAGAACAGGCTGACATCTACGGGCAATCAGAATTTGGTGTGTTCAATCAGTCTCTCTAGCTTTCTTTGATGCTTTTTTCAGTAGAGGAGAGGCTGCATAATCAAGGTTATGCATATATATGCTAATGGGCTGTACAGAGAATGTCCACAGAATCCACCAGTGTCTTCAGGTATGATAAGACAGGAAAGCAGAATATAATTGTTCAAGCACTGGCCTCATACATCATTGGTAATGAAACAGCTTCCCAATGCGGCTGTCTTGCACAGAACTAAGTTCATTCACTTCTGGTTGTGCTGCCATCACATTAGGAGAAAAATCATCCTTTATTAAGGGTGCAGGCATATTACTTCACAAGGGTGATGATGATAGAGAGCTGATTTGCATTTTATTAACTTACCAGTTTTCTAAATGTTAATGTAATTGGGTAGTATATGCAATGAATAATATATTCTTTTAGTACATTATGTTTCTCCAGGAACAACATAGATTACATTACTTTCAGTCCCTCTCATTCTTCCCCACAGAGTGAGCAATCTGCTGTTTGCTTTGCCCTAGCCTTAACTGATATGCATCTCATCGTAGGGCAGTCACCTATGTCAGGTGAAGGCATTCACTTGTTGGGTCTAGTTTTGACAGCACAGCCACGTCATCTGCCAGCTCATGGTTGTAAGAGTATGTGCATTGTTTTGTTATCGATTTTCGTTGATGCTTTTTGGGTGCGTGAATGTTTGAATGTTTTGAAGTATGTAGGATTATTAACCCTTAAAGTGCTAGTCGCCAAATTAGACACACTGTCAGTCGATGTATCGTGCTTTACATCAATTAAGTCGTTTTCCAGGTAAACAACAATCTATCCATCCTATTCAACTAACCATGACTGCCTGTGAAACTATTTGATTGGTTTATAAAGGCTCAGATCAAGCATTCTGTTGCACTTTACTATGTATTTAGCGGCGATGTTTTTCAAATACTCGCTTTTAAGCATGTGGTACCTAAAAAGAAATTAAAAAAGCTGATGCTGAATGCAATGGTAATTTCTTGCAATAAATATTGGATTCTGATAGTGCAACACAAAACAATAGTCATCCACATAAAATTAACCTCAGAAACCATCAAGAGATTAATGCTTAGACAGCTAGAGAAAAATCTGTTGAGGATTTCGCTTTCAGTACAGCTTATATTAACAGATTCAAGCAGGCAGAAAAAGAGATTGATATTTGAATGTTAAGTAAATATTGAATATTGACTACTTATTCCTGCTTTTTGGTCCTGTTTAATTTTAATTTGGTGACAAGGATGAGTTATCCCCTCCGTTTGATAAAATATGGCATCATCTGTGCAGTTTTCATTTGGGGCCTTCCTAACTGGTACATTCAGCAAAGCAATAGTAGCAGATAATGTGTTTATTTTATTAAAATGTACTCCTTTTTGTAATATGCAATATATATCTGCTAGTACTGCTAACATTTCCTCCTCGTACATCCACTTATGTCCTGCAATGCTTTTCCAAGTCAAAGGAAAAAGGTACACTGTATGTTGTTTTAAACTAAAAAAATGAGACTGAAGTCTGGGTCTCTTATTACTAATCACTATATGGAAGGGGAGTATTTAGCTTGGACTTGCAAGTGGCACGCGATAAAATATTATTAGGTATGTAATACATAATTTAAATTTGTTTATTCACTCTCCACTGAACTATATTTCTCTGATAATACTTACCAAATCACATTGCTATCTATTTAACACTCCCACCCATCCTTACAAATGTGATAATCCTCATTTATGTACCACTCAGCTAAAATTGTCTGGTAAACATCGTGCTAGTTGGTACTTAAATAGCAATGACGTTTGAGTAAGAACTGATAAGTAAGAGAATTTCCTTTCTTACCCTACTTTTGTAAAACATTTCTGAATATAAGATTGATTTAATGAAAAAATTTAGGTAGTGCGTTTAATTTGCCTGCATTTGGTTAAATCTTTTTAGAAATAAGCATGAATCCCATAACAGTGCATTCAATAACTGAGCCTGACTATTTTAAGATATTAACCATTTTATGATGGAAACCATGATGTACGGGGCAAAGAGATAATTATGCTTACACATAAGCTTACTCATTTTCTTTACTGTGTTATGAGAAGATTGCAGGTGGCGCATTTCCTAAGGTCAAATATCAAGGTCATTTAATAGGGCGACAGTAAATGTAATCTGGAGCATAAGATTCATCTTTTTTAAAAATGTTTTTTTTTCAGTTTCGGGTTTTTATAAAGAGGGATGAAGAGGAAGGCATGTACAGCCTTTATTTTCACAATTGTCTTGGACAGAAGGAAGAGGATTCATCAAGTATTAACCTAACTGTAAGTGTTCAATAATGGTGTAAGAGGGATATATTTAACATACTTTATAGGTCATCTGCAGATGTGACAATTGGTGGGTTTCAATATGCTACTTGTTATCACATAATTAAAGGGTTAAAAAGGTTAATATGCCAATATTGATATTTTTATATATGCATCAAATCGTTGAATTTCAAGACACCACAAATAATATAGGGCAAGGGCATGGTGACCAAAGATTTTGAATATATTTCTGAGTAATTATCCAATGTTTCTTGGTTTTTGTAAAATAAGATCAATATCTTTCATCGTGTGGTAAATAATATATAATTCCAGATGAAATTTATAAAACGTAATCTATTTTGAAAAGTGCACGCTTGTATGATCATCTAAATTCTTAATGTGCAGTCGTTAATCTTTAACTCTAATAGCACTGGGACATGGATCTTCGAGGTCCTGGAAAAATATTTGACTTATAGAAAAGCAATTCAAAGGATTTGAAAAGTTTTGAAATTTTCATATGTCATAAATTTTGGAAAAGTCATGAAATTTGCTTCATTTTGAGTTTCGTTTTACCAAGCTAACTAACTGACAATCGATTTGTTAATTCCCCATATTCTTCATAGTCAGACCACATCCAGAGATCGTAATGCAATTCAAAATCATTGTGCTCGTGGCACTCGAAGTGACTGACCTGTTCGATAGGATGAAGTATACCCTGTAAAATTTGTTTTTGTGTTAAATTGAAGTGTTAGGTATGTATTAGAAGTTGTAAATTAGTAATAAGTACTCTTGAAATTGGTAAAAGGGTCTTGGAAACGTTTTGGATTTATATTTTTAAAATATTGCAGGAACCCTGCTAGGCATTGAACTTTATGTCATGGAGCTGATCTCAGGGTATTCATTTGTTGTTCTTGTTGGGCTTAATGCCATTTTTAAGCACAAGATTTGTATTATATGGCGGCCAGTATTAATAGTGGAGAAGGAATCCAGGATAACACTGGAAAGAACCACTGACCCGCAAGAAGCTTTTGGCATGCTTTTTAGTTATTGGCAAGCTTTTTTTGCATATTCATATTGGCCAATTCCGTGACTCGAACCCACGGAGATACAGATGAGATGGCAGTGATCTGTAACGGTGAGCGCTCTAGACCAATAGGCCATTTTTTGTCATGATTATACTATGTTTTTATGGGGAAATTACAGTATAGCATAATAAAAGGATAATGCACATGTGTGTATGCCTCTGTAGAAGAATGAAATATGCTGTATTATTTTCATAGATAATTGGATCCATATATCTGATATAATCCCCTAAAGGAATGTTTCTCCTTTGAATACATTAGTAATGATAGCCTGGTACCAGCACTGGTGCAAGGCATTTTGGTGCCCTAGGCGAGATCAGATATCTGGCGCCCCCCTTCCACTCACACCCTCCCCCACCCGCCCATCATGAAATAAACCCTTAGCCCAGCGTCCTATGCGACTGCCTAGTTCGCCTAGCGGAAGCGCCGGCCTTGACTGGTACCATGTTTGTTTGTTTGATTAGGATTTTTCACATAACTTTAACAATTTTTCAGTCATATCGCTACGATGTCTGCAGTGAGGCAGTTTATAGTGATGTCTAGCACTTGGGCATCATGCCGCAGACATGTAGCATGATGTCCCACTCAGTTATTGTAACAGAATTGTTACCGAGTGGATGGTGGATTAAATGAACAACACAAACACAATGTGTGAAAGATAATGTAAATTTATGAAATAAATTATTAATGAAAAATAATGATGTATCAACAAAATAACTCATGCGTTCAATCCACAATTACACTCACAACCATTCACAATACATGAATAAATTAAATATTAATACAAAATAAAACACAGATACAAAGGAATCTCTTGGACTATACACAGATCTAAGGAACCTTTACAAAAGTTATATTAACGCAAGTATAAATTGCGATAAATACATACGAACATCAAACTATACTATCGCACGTATGGATTGCGACAACTAGCACGAACATATACATGTATTCAATCAAGTTGCTAGCTTTTATTGAGATTCATGCAAAGCCATGAAATACTATTGTGATTTGAAGTAACCATGTAAATACAACAATGTATTCAATTGTACTACAATTGCAACACACACATGTGTCTCGACCCTGTATAACCGTACGATTCACCAACAGTTGAATCGCCGCCCAGTTTCCCCGAAGGCCTAGGGTTGACCAATACTTTTATCGGCCGTTTGCCCTTCACAAAACCACCACAGTTATACGTACAGACAGCATACAACATCTACTAGAACCAACGGTCCCAAATACTTTAAGATGCCACCCCGGATGTTTACAACTCTAGACAGCTCCAACACTCTGACTTCTAGATTTCCGGATATTTACACGTCACGACAAATGTAGACGAACAGACAGTTCGACAGACAGACAGTCAGATACTTCAATTCGATTGCACAATTAAACGGCACAATCAATCACATTTAGCTATAATTCAGAGATGTTCTGCAACAAATCAACTACGATATCAAAGACGTTATCAAAGATGTTCCCAGAGATGTTATCAGATGCGTTATCAGAGATGCTATCAGCTACAATAAAGAAAACCAGACTAATAATAGTTGCCTCAAAACAATCTGCAACTTAGATAACAATATTACATTTAAAGTCTAATAGTGACTAGTAATTCCAAATGTTCCACGTTTAAATCTGCATTGTAATAAAGGCATCATTACATGAAATGATAAACTGAATAAAATTCACAATAAAACGAAATATAAATTTAACACTCACCCCTTTGGCTGGAGAAAGAATGACAGGCTATCTTTCCTACGATAAGATACTTTTGGTCCCGTAATATTTATCAGAAATATTCTGCCTTATATACCCTCAAATAGGTGAGCAGAAGTCACGGCAAGATTACCGTGCACTACTTGAATCTAATGTTCCGGACTTCATGTAATTCAAAGTCAGGCACATGCAAATCGTTACACGCCGCTTACCTTGGAGAAAACCACTTATTCACCCCAGGTAACGCATGTACGACGAAACAAAAAAAAATGAGATTAGTTTGTATTTCATAAAGAAAAAAAAAATTCAATTTTCGTCTAATTCTGTGATATTATCCTGATAACAGGCCAACCAGTCCTTACACTAACTTCCTAATGCTGAGTATCAAGCGAGGCAGCTGTTAGTACCATTTTTGTAAGTCTTTGGTATGAACTCAGCTGGGGATTAAACCAGGGCTCGAAATTAGCGGTAGTCCGCTAGCTTGAGGCTAGTAGATTTCCCGTCAGGCTAGTAACTTTCATAATGTTAATAGTCCGACGGGCTAGTAAGTTTTTGGTTATCAACAGTCAGAATTTGTTTACTAAATACTCAATAAAGACGTGACTTCGGCCGATATTCTTTAGAATCAACGCAGTGACCGTTGTAAACACAGTCATAAAATATTAGCATGTGAAGATGAAGTCAATTTCTGCCTCGGAAATGTGTTTCTATTACAGGAAGCCATCTGTTTAAGTGCGTTTAACTTAACAGCGCCAATTTAGGTCCCGTCATTAACAAAGGAAGTTTGGAAAATGATCCGTATTAATCTGATAGCGAATTAAATGGTATCACGCTTTATTCACGCGACCACAGTAACAAATTACGAAACGTTACACCACACAAAAGAACATAGCATCAACTATTCAAAGAAATTAGTTTACATGTTTGTTTCTTCAAGGTATTTGTTTTGTTTACTCCGAGTCACAAACGGGTAACTCATATTTTACGTTTGCATCGAAATAATTAGAAGAATATTAGATCAATTTATTATGATAACATTACTGACACATCATTTTCCAAGCAACAACTTTTTCAATGATAATAAGAATAGCTTTTATATTTTTCCCCAAAAAACGATTCAACAAATAATTGAATACACGTGGAGATATCCAAGCATTTGATGGGAATTAAAATCTCACATGGGCATCTAAGATTGAAAAAATTCACGCTTACCGTATTTACCGTATGTTTTCGGACTGCAACAAATAATTACTTTTTTTGTTGTCCGAATACATATTAAATTCTTTGATTAGGTGTCCGAAATACATACAAGTGAAGATAGAATTATGCCGCCCCCCCCCCCCCCCCACTTCCCCGTCCGTAACGTAACATGAAAACGTGCTGCCATGAAGTAAAACAAGTATTTTGTCTAACACCACGGAAAGGATAATTAATGAAAAACGGGCATTACTTGCCTATTTTGTCTATTTGATACATGTCCATCCACCAGAAAACAAAGCCATACATGTACTAGAGCCACGATTGTGTGCGTATTTTCCAAAAGAACCGCCATATTAACATAGTAATCTTGCAATCCAGTTTAACCTTCTGCTAATGATCATTAAAATCTACATTACAAACGCACGCAAGCTTTATTTCTGTGTAATTAGGATATTAATACAAACTAAATAAAAAGATTTTGGAGTTATAATTCTTAAGATATTTTGGGCAGAAACATTTTAGTATCGAGAGTCGAAACACCGGTACATATATGATGGCTATTCTTAGAGCACCAAGGGTGAGAGGCTCCAAATGGGGTGAGTGTTGTATGTACGCCTACCAAGGGTAAAAATAAAAAGCAATTTGCAATATACGAATCGGCGTGATTAATATGTTGATATTTTTTTTAAATAAAGGTGATGCATTTGTTGTGGTTCTCTCTTCTTTTTTTTCCACCTAGTCAAGGGTAGATTTAAAATGAGCAAAGCTTGCCGGCTGGAAACGATCTACTGCTCGAAGATTGTAGTGATGCTTGTCAGAGATTTCAAAGTGTCTGGGTGTTAATTGTTAATAATATAACTGGTGGGATTTCTTTGACAGATGTGTTCGGAAATAAAAGGCAGCCATCTGGATTTTAGGTTTATTACCTGTAGAACAATAACTATGTTTAAACCTTTGAATATAATGCCTCAGGGATAAGGGGTTTGTTTTGTTGGACAATGCCAATGAATTTTACTAATCCTTACCGACTCTGATGTATTGTTTAATGATATAAAGCAGGGGTCATGGTTTCTAATCAAAGCCATAACTGTCACACCTGTATGAAGTGGTTTCGTGTGTAACAATGTCTATACTGACAACCAATCATATTTTTCTTAGCTGAATCAAACTATTAAAATAAAAAGTATAAATAAAATACCCACAACATACAAAAGTTAGTATACTGGATAGCTATCGTTGTGAAACATAATATTGTTAGTATTGTAATAATACGTTATGCAACAAGTGAGGAGGCACTGCCTAGTTCTTGGAGGGACTCGGCCTTGCCAAAATCATCTCCAAAGATGCACAATGATAATGAAATCTTTTAAGGTGTGCGGCATCAGTGTCAATCTGAGCGGAAGCGAAAACGCGCTGATCAGAAATGACGAACAATTAAACATTATGGATGATGATGATAGCGATATAGAATTTGAGGGCTTTTCACCCGAGGACCTAAAACATGCTATGGACAACCTGCCTGAAATTAAATAATATATTTAAATATATTACAGCATTAAATCATACTTCTTTTCATTCTTTGATATCGTTTTTTTATTGTTAATGGCTTAATATAATTTTTTTATCTATCTATCAATCTATCTGCATACATACATACATACATACATACATACATACATACATACATACATACATACATACATACATACATACATGTAATTAATAATTTTAAATTATATTAGTTCATGGACGTTCATGATCGCATTAAATAATTGGCGACCAAATGAAGCGAACTTTTTATCAGTTAAATTAACGGCAAAAACGCTGTAAATTTTACATTAAAACAACGAAGCAGATCCTCCAAGATTGTGTCCGAAAACATAAATTGTAGAAACAATTATAGCGGAGCAACGTCCGAAAACTTACAAGGCATTTAAATATGATTTTTCCCCGAAAAAAACGGTGTCCGAAAACATACAGTGTCCGAAATCATACGGTAAATACGGTATTATTAATTTCAACAATATACTGAGGTTCGATTAATTAGGAACAATTACCAAACATGTTATTAATGATGTGACCGTAATTGGAGCTGTTAAATACCACAAGTGTTCGATGCGCTCTTGATGTGAAGAAGGAAAAAATCTAAAGAAACAAATCATACAGAGTGACAAAAAATACCTTTGAAAAATATGTCAGAAATTTTTTTGGTATTTTTGTCGCTATGTATGATTTTGTTCCTTTTGATTATTGCTTTCTTTTTCATTCACATCAAGCTCGCGTCGGAGTTAAATACAACGCGCCGAGTCAGCTGGCTTCGTTTGATGGGAGCACACATTCTCCAAGTTGAAACTAACATTATCTTTTGATGTTAATATTTTATAACAGTGTTTACTTTAGCCACTGCTTTGATCGTGCAGAATATCCGCTGAAGTCGAGTCTTTATTAGGAAGAAACCATTTGATGGAAAGGGGAGGGGGGGCAATGGCACGTATTTTAAACGGGTTTCTTGCTTGGACTCTTTTTATATAAAGGACACTGTGTCATTCCTTTTCTGACTTCAAATAATTCGCATCAGTTATAATGTAACATCTCATATTTCAAAACGAGGCACAATTCCCGCCTTATAAGACAGGCAAAATGTGGCGTTTTATAGAAGGTGTTCAGCCTCCGAAAAAAAAGCAAAATTCATTCTGTTATCTTGCAGTTACAAAGATATCTATGCTTTGACTTGGCCCACAGTTGTACAATCATATGCTGCTGACTGCAAGAATATTCTGGCATTGATTGACCTCATCCTGACAATCCCAGCCCACTCTGCAGATGCTGAAAAGGGTTTCTCAGAGATGAAAATATTGAAGAGTGACTGGAGATCTTGTTTGCGACCTTGGGTTCAGTCCGACCTACTCTTCATCATGTTTCATACAAATGACATTCCAACATATGATCCATTATCAGCAATACATTTATGGAATGTTTCAGGGAGACCGGTAAGGAGACCAGAACAAACCCCATATGTACCCAGAGTGCAGGTGGAGGACGAGAAAGGACACCTGGATCCCTTTCTGGAATTGTATCCAGATTATCTTGATAAACAAGAAATGTGAATTTATTTATGATTTAAAGTAGAATTAATACTTCTGTACTTCTACATTTTATATGATAATGCTATGTATGAAATAAAATTGTTGTTAATCTCAATACAAGTGTGTGACATTGTTTTGGGGACAGGGCTAGTAAATGTTTGGCAGGGCTAGTAAATTTCTCAGTACACTAGTCCGTCTGGCTACCAGAAAATTTGTGTTAAATTCAAGGCCTGTAAACCCACAACCTCCCGTTTCTGTGGCGGGTGCTCTAACCACAAGGCCACTGGAGCGGTTTCAGAAAGTACTGATGGTGCAACTTGATGGACAGTGCTTTAAGTAAGAGATCATTCATATATACTTTAATAACTGATGGTCTGGTTTTGTTGGCTGCGTCATCTTTCTTTGATGTTGAACACTCAAACGAAAACATGGTGAAACTGCTTAATCTTGATGGGTGTTTTATTTGTGCTCATAGAGATGGAAATATTGTTCTAGTGTTGTTGGCTTTGTCATCTTCAACTGATGTTATTCACTTGGTGAAAAGCACGGTGTAAGTATTGAATTTGCCAGATCTTTGATTTGTGCTCAGGTGGTAGTACTGTTTTAAACATAAATGTGACCATCATTTGAGTCGGCATAGTTTTATTCTTTTGTGTTCTTTATTTTGGATATTTGTAGAGGTTAAACCATGAAATAAATAACCTACTAATATGCAAACTTTGAATTTAAGTACCCACAGAAATCCCTTTTTATTAATACAAAACCACAAATATTGATACCAATGAGAATAAATTATACTTCAGTAACACATCTTCAGATTTGGGAGGCAAACTGAAATTTTGCTGAGACAACTATCAATGCCATCCTTTGAATTACAGATGCATTGACAAGAAACAGTGCTGCAATTAGTATTCTGATCAAATGTTATCCCTCTCTTCCACAGGTAATTGTAACACAAACGGAGAGAGTTCCCCATCCCATTCTTAGGCAGCCTAGTGGGTGTAAGCCCTTCTCCCATCCTCTGCCTGTAAAAGCATGGCCTTTGGGTGGGTAAGTCCAGGTGCATTTTTTTTATGGATCCATAAAAAATATTTTGTTGTCTTTTGGAGACATCCAGCCATCAGTCTTTGGGGTCTGACTAATAGATTTGTTCATCTAGCCATGCCTTCAGCTTCATCTCTCTACATGTATAGGGATCCTTGTGACATATCCACCCATTTTGCCAGGCTGATCGTGAAATACCTACCATGACATTGAATTTAGTGATAGATCTTGTCTGTCCAGCCATAGTGCTGCTGATACTGGCCATGCTGCCTTCCACATGACTTGTAGTTGTGCTGACCATTATTCTAGCAAACCAGCTGTCCATACTTTTATGTCAGATTAACCGCAGTTACCAGGATTTATCAGAGATGGTTTATCTGGATATAGATGCATAACTGAACAGGATTCTAAACACAGTTTAGCATACTTGAGTTCATTTTTAAGTCTGCCATTAAAGAGATATGCCAGGTATTGTAGGCTTTAGAATGCCTTCCATCTATCATTAGGGACCAGTATGCTGTATTATTAGGGACTGGTATGCTGTATTATTAGGGACTGGTATGCTATATTATTAGGGACTGGTATGCTGTATTATTAGGGACTGGTATGCTGTATTATTAGGGACCGGTATGCTGTATTATTAGGTAATGGTATGCTGTATTATTAGGGACTGGTATGCTATATTATTAGGGACTGGTATGCTGTATTATTAGGGACTGGTATGCTGTATTATTAGGGACTGGTATACTGTATTATTAGGGACCAGTATGCTGTATTATTAGGGACCAGTATGCTGTATTATAAGGGACTGGTATGCTGTATTTTTAGGGACTGGTATGCTATATTATTAGGGACTGGTATGCTGTATTATTAAGGACCAGTATGCCATCATTATTGATCTGACAATGCTTATTGTCATGTCCCTATGCACTTAGAGTCACACATATTTCTTGGTTTGCGTACTGCAACAAAGTACTGACAAAATTGCCTGTTTAAAAACATACAAAACCACAAATATTCTTTGGTTTGCTTACTGCAACAAAGTTTACAGGTTTCAAGTTATTCTGTTTGGACTAAATATAAGCCCTGGAGTCTTACAAAATCATGCTCCAGTGGACTAGATTTACAGTGATGGAGGCGTATTTGGATGACATCCTCCAGAAACATGTGGTGAGTTCTATTCTTCTCAATGACAGAAATGATCTGTCACTTTTGAATCATCTTGGTTTTCTGGTAAACTGGGAAAGGTTCAGTGTTAATCCATCCCAATTCAATGTGGAGTCACTGATCTCAATAGGGTATGACTCCCTCATCTTCGTGTAGTACAGGAGATCAAACTCGCATTTTATTTATGACATTACATGGATTTCAGCTAATGAGAGTTCTTGCATCTCCTAGGATTATTCATTGTGGTATCTCACTTTGAAGGTTTTGTATACACAGATGACTTTGCAAATTCAGTGATGCCTGTTTTCTTGTCCATTCAATCAGATCAGGATCATGGAGGAAAGATCATCCATGTGTCAGAGATGCATGGTTGACTCGTGATGGGATTTTTCTGGCAAAATTTTATTTTTAAAGAAGACTAAAGATGGAAAAAATACCCATAACAAGTTTTTCAATGTACAGTATATATCATATAAGGACCTTTGGATTGGGGGTAAAAAATTGCCCTCATTCAATATAGTCCTTTTGTTGCTTTGAGAATACATACAGGTCATATTGCTTAAAACGCTCCCAGCCACCCCACCATGCAACATCCTCATTGCTGTATTGCATAATTTAAAACCTAGTGATACTTAGTGGTGCCAAAGAAAGGAATTGCAATGTTCTTTTATTTTTTAATATATATAAATATATGATAATGATGGGCCAAATTTTGTCTTTTAATAGGGCTAGATTCAGGAGGTAACAGGTTTATATCTCTAAAGTTCATGTCATCAAGTTAAGTATCCTTTGCAAAATATTACTGATGGAAAATATTACTTTTTCCTGAAGAAGTGCATTAATTTTTTCCTGGAATTATTTTAAGACAAATAGCAACCTACATTTTTTAAGATACATTTTTTAAAATGCCACCACAGATTGGCTGGTTCTCTAACTTATAAATCAATTTGATTCTGAGTAATGATTATTTGATCATATTGCTTGGAGTCCGTCAACATTGATCATTTGTATTGGATGAATAATAAACAAGCTAATTACAGATTTTATTTCACTTGTTCATAATTTGTTCCAGGTGAAGCTTGTGGAGTACAACCCAGGAAATTTCCTTTCTGCAGGAGAGATGCCCATCCCATATCTCTTCTTTGTCTTCACAGCGGTATATTTAGCAGCTGCTTTTCTATGGGCATCTGTACTTCACAGATGCAGGTAAGTACTGTAATTTACCTGTGTTAATCAAAGGCTAGCAGAGTTTATTCAATTATGCAAAGGTTGTACTCTGCAGTTCTTTATAATTTTTACTCCTCCTATATAACTATTTGAGGCTTTTAGCATGTTATATGTGGATTACGCTTTTTGACCACTTGGATGTGATAACATCATTGTTCTGTAACATTGTTCTGTAATTGTGAAATTAATATTGTCAGTTGTTAGTTTCAGTTTTGAATGAAGTATTAATTACAATCTTATATTTCTACAGGGAAGATGTGTACAAGATTCACTACCTGATGTTATCAGTGGTGGTTGTAAAGGTGCTGGCATGCCTTTTTCATGCTGTAAGTTTTTTATATGGCATTTTAGACTTTATATCATGTTGTTATTTGTATATCATTATTTAACCACTTGCATAATTTTTTTTCATACAGTCTCTGACTAGAGTTAATTCTGGTATCAAATTTTCTAAATGTGAAGCTCTACAGTTTTGTATTTAGTTGCATATTCAAAGATGTTTATATTTTAAAAAAATTCCCTGGTTTTTCTTACTGGTTTTACTCGCTGTTTAAAAAAGATCTAGTCTGTCTTAGAAACTATGACAAGAGCTTTTAATTCCCTTTATTTTGGTGTATGATTGATGGGTTATATTTGGGCTATAGAGTATACAGCTTGACCTTACTTCAGATGTGCACCTGTCCAAAAACTGCTAGCTTCACTTGGTCATTTACACTTCCAGGACTTCAGAGGTAATTTTGTAAATAAAAAAAAACCCCAAACATTATTTAATGTTACATTTTATAAATTGGTTCATTCATTTATTGGAATTTTAGAAGCTCGTATTTTCTATTCTGGCAACAAAAAAATCCCTATTTTAATAACTGCTCAAGATAGTGTATGTTAGACTAATTCAGACTGATTATTTAAGTAAATAAGCAGTCATTTTGATTAGCTGTCTGCTTAGTTCTTGTACAGTTTCCACAAGTATCCACAGTACATCAAAGTAACATAAAGGTATGCCAACATTCTCGACATTGTGCATGTTGCAATTGTAAACATTACCTTACACCTGTCACTATCAGAAATTCATAATTTCATAAATTCTGTAGAGTGCCCCTAATTCAGTCTTAAAGAGACCGATTTTTGCCTCCTTCTGATTCTGTAATGAATGTTTTAAAATAATTCTTTATAATTTTTTTAATAGGTCAACATGTACTACATTGGAAAAGACGGTCACCATGAGGAAGCCTGGGCTGTCTTGTACTATATTGCTTACTTGTAAGTTCTTCTATTGGTTATGCACGGTTTTATAATTATATTTTTTAATGGACAGGGACAAGATTTTAACAGAAAGAGCATTGGCATGAAGCCATTTCAGGTTTTATAAATGATGCTGCTTAGCTTTCAGAGATGGTTGCCACTGATAAAAATGAAAATAAAAACATCAAATGACCCATTCTTAAAAACCATGGATTACAGTTGAATTAAATTCTAAAAAAAAGCATCCTGGCATGGAATGATTTGAAATGCATGCAAATGATGCTGATTTCACCAGTAATCTTTTGCTCCCATTAGCAAAAGGAAAATCTTAAAACTAAAATGCAAATCTGTCATTAAATATGGTTGCCATTATTAAAAATAGTAAATTTGTGATCCTTTCCCAGTTTTAATCATGAACTGGTTGTTTTGGGCTGGGTGTCGCATGTCCATTTTCATTTGACAGTTGGGTAGCTTTATAATATAGTACTCCTTATTCAGTGTTAGCCATGTCAAAAATGTCTTTTTCAGTTAATGCTAGTGACAAGTGCAGATAGGATTAATTCAGTTTTGGTTTTATGGATGGATGAGTTGGTTGGAATCAGGATAAAAGTCTGATACATACATACATGCAGACATACATATATATAAAGTCCGTAGGGGGCCTTGAAAAGCCTTAAAAGATGAATTTGTCCCTCAAGGTCTTGAAAACACCTTGAAAATTCAAAATATTGTCTGGGTACCTTGAAAAGCCTTAATTTTCTTGAATTGATAAATACTTTTCGCTTTATAGATTTCAGTAAAAAAGAAAACTTTCTATACAAAAAAATTAAAAAGTAAACCCGATATCTTGCTACGTTTGTTCCAGATATGAAATTTTCCACAACACGCCACTGTGCAGTCATATGTTTTGAACTTCAGGTTGTTCAAAACCCAGATGCAGTCGCAGTTTAAATTTGGATCATTTGTATGCATTGAAATGTCGGGCAGCCGATTCCAACTTTAGTGGCTAGACAAAAAAAAATATAAATTCTGGGTAATGCAATCTTTCTTAGACAGCTATGTAAAATGCAAATTATGTCTGAAAGATGTTGATTTGCGTGCTTCAGGAGAGAGTGCTTTACGATCGCATGCAGCTGGAGAAAAAAACACACCAATCTTACGTAACGACTTGAAAACCAGGTTGAAAACAAGTTGCAAGAATGAAAAAAGTCACTATAAAATATTGTGGACTTTGTAAATAGTGTAGTGTAGACTGTGAAAAAAAACATTATTCAGTGACTGTACAGATGTGGGATGTGTATTATAATTGGAATGATATCAGCGATCATATTCTTGACTGTCTTTTTAAGCAATAAATTTGCAAGAAATAGTTCTCATATGAAGTATATTAAGTATTAAATTATTTATTTTTCATTTCTGTATCTTTTAAAATTAATGTAATAATGCACCTTGAAAACCCTTGAAAATTTCTATAGTCATACATACATACATCCATACAGTCATGCATACATACAGTCATACCTATATAGTCATACATACATACATCCATACAGTCATGCATACATAGTCATACCTATATAGTCATACATACATCCATACAGTCATGCATACATACAGTCATACCTATATAGTCATACATACATACAGTCCTACCTATATAGTCATACATACATACAGTCATACCTATATAGTCATACATACATACATCCATACAGTCATGCATACATACATCTATACAGTCATGCATCCATACAGTTATACCTATATAGTCATACATACATACATCCATACAGTCATACATACATACATCCATACAGTCATGCATCCATACAGTCATACCTATATAGTCATACATACATACATCCATGCAGTCATGCATACATACAGTCATACCTATATAGTCATACATACATAATCCATACAGTCATGCATACATACAGTCATACCTATATAGTCATACATACATAATCCATACAGTCATGCATACATACAGTCATACCTAAATAGTCATACATACATAGATCCATACAGTCATGCATACATACAGTCATACCTATATAGTCATACATCCATACAGTCATACATACATACATCCATACAGTAATGCATCCATACAGTCATACCTATATAGTCATACATACATACATCCATACAGTCATGCATCCATACAGTCATACCTATATAGTCATACATACATAATCCATACAGTCATGCATCCATACAGTCATACCTATATAGTCATACATACATCCATACAGTCATGCATCCATACAGTCATACATACATACATCCATACAGTCATGCATACATACAGTCATACATATATAGTCATACATACATAATCCATACAGTCATGCATCCATACAGTCAAACCTATATAGTCATACATACATCCATACAGTCGTGCATACATACAGTCATACCTATATAGTCATACATACATACATCCATACAGTCATGCATACATACAATCATACCTATATAGTCATACATACATCCATACAGTCATGCATACATAAAATCATACATATATAGTCATACATACATAATCCATACAGTCATGCATCCATACTGTCATGCATCCATACAGTCATACCTATATAGTCATACATACATACATACATCCATACAGTCATGCATCCATACAGTCATACCTATATTGTCATACATACATAATCCATACAGTCATGCATCCATACAGTCATACCTATATAGTCATACATACATCCATACAGTCATGCCTATATAGTCATACATACATACATCCATACAGTCATGCATCCATACAGTCATACCTATATAGTCATACATACATAATCCATAGTCATGCATCCATGCAGTCATACCTATATAGTCATGCATCCATACAGTCATACCTATATAGTCATATATACATACATCCATACAGTCATGCATACATACAGTCATACTATATAGTCATATATACATTCATTAATACAGTCATGCATACATACAGTCATACAGTCATGCATACATACAGTCATACCTATATAGCCATACATCCATACAGTCATGCATACATACAGTCATGCCTATATAGTCATACATCCATAGTCATGCATCCATACAGTCATACCTATATAGTCATACATACATAAATCCATACAGTCATGCATACATACAGTCATACCTATATAGTCATACATACATACAGTCATACCTATTTAATCATACATACATTCTTCCATACAGTCATGCATACATACAGTCATACAGTCATGCATACATACAGTCATACATACATAATCCATACAGTCATGCATCCATACAGTCATACCTATATAGTCATACATACATCCATACAGTCATGCCTATATAGTCATACATACATCCATACAGTCATGCATACATACAGTCATACCTATATAGTCATACATACATAATCCATACAGTCAAGCATCCATACAGTCATACCTATATAGTCATACATACATCAAAACAGTCATGCATCCATACAGTCATGCCTATATAGTCATACATACATACATCCATAGTCATGCATACATACAGTCATACCTATATAGTCATACATACATTCATCCATAGTCATGCATACATACAGTCATACCTATATAGTCATACATACATTCATCCATACAGTCATGCATACATAGTCATGCATACATACAGTCATACCTATATAGTCATACATAGTCATAACTATATAGTCATACATCCATACATCCATAGTCATGCATACAGTCATACGTCCATACATCCATACAGTCATGCATACATACAGTCATACCTATATAGTCATACATACATACATCCATACAGTCATGCATACATACATCTATACAGTCATGTATCCATACAGTTATACCTATATAATCATACATACATACATCCATACAGTCATGCATCTATACAGTCATACCTATATAGTCATACATACATACATCCATACAGTCATGCATACATACAGTCATGCATCCATACAGTCATACCTATATAGTCATACATACATAATCCATACAGTCATGCATACATACAGTCATACCTATATAGTCATATATACATAATCCATACAGTCATGCATACATACAGTCATACCTATATAGTCATACATACATAGATCCATACAGTCATGCATACATATAGTCATACATACATACAGTCATACATACATACATCCATACAGTAATGCATCTATACAGTCATACCTATATAGTCATACATACATAATCCATACAGTCATGCATCCATAAAGTCATACCTATATAGTCATACATACATCCATACAGTCATGCATCCATACAGCCATGCCTATATAGTCATACATACATACATCCATACAGTCATGCATACATACAATCATACCTATATAGTCATACATAATCCATACAGTCATGCATCCATACAGTCATACCTATATAGTCATACATACATCCATACAGTCATGCATCCATACAGTCATGCCTATATAGTCATACATACATAATCCATACAGTCATGCATCCATAGTCACACCTATATAGTCATACATACATCCATACAGTCATGCATCCATACAGTCATACCTATATAGTCATACATACATAATCCATACAGTCATGCATCCATACAGTCATACCTATATAGTTATAAATACATCCATACAGTCATGCATCCATACAGTCATGCCTATATTGTCATACATACATCCATACAGTCATGCCTATATAGTCATACATACATACATCCATACAGTCATGCATCCATGCAGTCATACCTATATAGTCATACATACATAATCCATACAGTCTTGCATCCATACAGTCATACCTATATAGTCATACATACATCCATACAGTCATGCATCCATACAGTCATGCATCCATACAGTTATACATACACACACACACATATGGTGGCCTAGTGGTTAGAGCATTAGCCATGGAAGCGGGAGGTCGTGGGTTTGATCCCAGGCTGAGTAATACCAAAGACTTACAAGAATGGTCCTAACAGCTGCCTCGCTTGATGCTCAGCATTAAGAAGTTAGTGTTAGGAAGCTTGATATCACTATAAACTGGATCACTGCAGACATCGTAGCAATATAACGTTAAAAATCCTAAGCAGAAACATACACTTACTGCAACATTCAAGTTATTGATCATGCCATATATTTAATTTTGTAGGATGCGAGGAGCTCTGTTTTTCATCACCATATTGCTGATAGGAGCTGGCTTTGCATTCATTAAGTATGTTCTGTCTGACAGAGAGAAAACCTTGTTCCTGATTGTCATACCTCTGCAGGTAAAATTTTGAAATTATCAATTTTTAATAAGAAGTCATATAATTGATTACATTTTCTTTTCCATTATTAAAGATAGTCAAAGAAATTTTGATTGATGAAAATGTCACTTAAGCCTAGTGTAGACAGTTCATTATTATTTAAATTCCAATTAAACAAAATGTGAAATATAAATAAGTTACGGATCATTGTGCGAAAGCGATTTTTAAAGAATTTCTGAACTGGCACTTAGAGATATTTTCAAGGATAATAAGAAGCTTCACTCTTACCTTTAGTGAAATCACGACATCAATATTGTACTAATTGAACAATACAATAATGAGTTTCAACATGAAGCAATGGTCGCTGTTTTCAAAAACTGAATCTTGTTTGCTGATATATCATCAATAGTCTAGTTTCTGGCTACTTTGACTCCCAACTTGGTAGTATATTATTTAATTCCACTCCATAACCAGAATAATCAACAAAACAAAAAGCAGTATCATAATGTATTTGCATACAAATGATGGTCGCTTAAACCAGTTGGAATGATCTTTCAATCGTTGGAAATTTTTTAAATAAATGTTATTTTTACAGAATAACAAATCACTTTTTTAGAAAAAGTGAGTTATTAAAAATTATTATCGACATGATTGTAAAAGAAGGATTCAGTCATTAAACAGCCCACTTCCCTTCCCTCCCACAGTTTTCTTGACGTATATGCAGATTTTTTTAATTTTTAAGTGGTCCCTCTATAACTTGCACCATTGCTTATGGTGAGGTCTGTTTTTGTGGAACCCGTTGTGAGTTATTGAGGGATAGGTGTAATTCACATGCATTTGTGGGGTACCATTATTTGTGGATTTCATGGTATTTAGAAATAGAAAAAATTAAATGCATTCTAATTTGTCCTTTCTGTCATACTCATATCCACAATTTTTAAGTGTAGAAGAAAAGTAATGTTTTGTTAAACTATTAAAATTCATGCCCAGCAAAAAATACATTTATGGTTTATTATGAAGCATAATTGTTGCTGGTAAAATAAAGGTGTGTTACTACAAACATTTTCTGTCTAACAAACATGCCTTAATAAATTGTAAAATTGAGTGTGTTTCCAGATTTATACATTAGATTTATTCTGGGTGGCACAAAAGTATATGAAAAATAAATTATTGTTGTTAATAGATAGTCAGGACAGATGACATGATGGGGTTGTGTCAGCAGATGAGGTGGGAGACTGAGAGAAAGATATATCGAATAAAGGAAAAATCTCACTATTTATGTTTTTTCTTCACCAGGTACTGGATTACATAGCCTGGGTACTGGTGGAGGAGAGTGAAGAAGGGCAATCTCATTATGACATCTGGAGGGGAATTTTTGTCCTTGTCGACCTCCTTTGTTGTGGAGCCATTCTTTTTCCTTTAGTGTGGTGAGTGTTGTAATCCATTGGATTCTCCGAAATTCTGTTACCATTGAAGTTGCATTCTACAGATAAAATCCTGTCTAGAATCATTGAATTGTATCTTATGATTTTTTTTTATTTATGAGTTTAAACCTCAGGAATGAAATCAGAGAGCAGTGAAGTTTTGAGGCATATATTGATGTAAATTTCCGTCTTCTTCAGACTTGGTCCCTTATGTGATTTTTTAAAATTTATTTGTCCAACATTTGTAACTACTGCCCAGTATAATTAGTGAACAATAGTTTTTCCCCATTTCATTAAATGTTTTAATGTTCAAAATGTGTGTGTGCGTGTGTGTATATATATATATATATATTCATTGTTTTCCTTCACCCAGGTCAATAAGACACCTAACAGAGGGCTCCATGGCTGATGGAAAAGCGGCAATAAGCCTCTTAAAGCTGAAGCTATTTAGACAGTTTTACATTATGGTAAGTTATATTTCACCACATGTACACAAACAAATTGTGTATGCATGAATTAACTCAGATTAAATTAAATATTATTGTTCAAAAATTCACTAAGACAGTGTAGCCAAAGTCAATTCACTTCTGATTGTTGAATGCTCTGCAGCTGAAATATTATTTAAAAAACTTACGATGAAAATTATTGATTGCTGTAGACTATCACAGTGGTAGCAAGGTACTAATTTGTTCAGAAAAATTGGATGTTGGGTCAGTTATAACCAACGTTCCCTTTAACGTCTTTCATATGTGCATGGAATTTTGAAACTGCTGTGCAGCATATGTATTTGCTACCAAAACTTTTGCGTGGAATTTTTAAACTGCTGTGCTGCATTTCTATTGAGCTTCATAGCTGCGCACCTTAGAAGGAACATTGGCTATAACAAACAACAGGAAAATACAAATTTATTTCAACATCTACTGGCTTCATTGAGACCTTATATCAAGTGTTATTTAATCAGGATTGTTTGTATTGGACTACACCTTTAGGTTGACCTCATCTCAAAATTTCCATGTAATTTAAAATAGACTTTTCCATATGTATTTTGGGGTGGCATGTAAATAATATCATTCGAAAGGATTATGGGTGTATGAAGATCTTATTAAAGTGAATAATTGTGATTTAAAGCTATGCTTAATCAATCCTGAAATATGACACCCACTGCAGAAATAGTACCGATTTGTATGAATTCTGCTATATAGTAAACAGCCAACAAAAAGCAGTCTCTTAAGACAGGTGGTCTCTCATAAAAGGTTTCTAAAAAAAGCAGTTTCCATGGTCCAGTTTTAGAATAATTTCAAGAAAAATAACCACTCTACATATATTCAATTCTTTATTAATAGTTCTTGCTAAAATATTGTGTGCATTCATCTAAATTATATTGCAATAAAGATATGCTACTACAGTAGTCCCCCTCTTATACGGCCACGCCGGCTGCACCAGGAAAGTGGCCTTATAAGGCGGGTGGCCATTCCAGAAGGGGGCTAAATTTATTATGAGAAGTATATGTATATGTAATGTACGTAGTAAGAAAGCTACATACTTCAAAACATTAAATATCTTCGTCTAAATGAAACATTAATCAATAAAAGTTTTTTTTTGTTATAATAACAAATTTATTTCAACTGAATATACGTTACTATTTTTGGTTTCTTGGCGTAAGTTTGATATGCGAGCGGGTATTATTCTCATGCACATTGCAAAAGGATTCAAAAACGTCATTTACATCTTGGTACATACATAATTATCTTTCCATTTGCTCCATTTTCCCACTGCTGCTGAATAACCTTCTTATCGGTTATTACTTTGTTTATTCAAATTATTTCAACATAAACTTGTTTTTACGAGTCTATTGTACATACAATTGTTTGGCATCCCCCCCCCCCCCCCCCCCAATGTCATCGAGTAAAATAACCGACTTTCTTCGAAAATAATGTATCCGTTAACATGATGACATTTTAATGTTTGGTAATGATTTATTCAGTTATTGCTGACTGTATGCGATTTAATTATGCAGACAAAACTTGTGTCGAGTCTACGAAATACAGCCTTCGTAAAGGAAGCCATTTTGTGTGGTCACATAATTTTTCCAGTCTTTGTCTGGTACCCTATTGTCTTTTTTAAGGTTGTTTGTGTATGCCAATGTACAAAATCTATTTTTAGCCTATGCTGACCTTGTTATGATTATAACACGTCTGGTTCTAATCATCAACGAGTAGAACTCAACATAGGTGTTAAACCCCAAACTCTATCATAACATTATTGAGCCCATTTCCTGTAAACATCGACTTTCATAGATAACGATATACTATAAATCTTTAGTCAACACTTTTAACGGCGACTTGACACTCGGAGACGTGTATCTACGATAATCAAGATTGCTTACCTTACGTCAAGATTTGAATTAATTATTGGTTCTGGATATATTAAAAAATAAAATGAGGCCGCTCATGAGGGGTAAATTTTATATTATTGCACAAAAATGCTGACCGCTGGTCGCGTTAGCCAGGTGGCCTTTCGTGAGGGGTACTTTTGAACAGAAACTTGTCTGTGCCAACGAATTCTGGCCGTTAGGAGCGGGTGGCCACTGGTCAGGGGGGCCGTACAAGAGGAGGACTACTGTATCATTAAACATGAAATCACATTTACATTTGAAGATCATATATTTTAGCATATGAAATCGTTTTTGAATTACTCCTTTCCTTTATAACAACCTAAAATTTTGTACAGATATTTAAAATGCTTTTTTTTTGCTGGTGGTCTTTTCTATTTCACTTCTTTCAATTACGATAATTATTTCTCCCGGCTGAAAATTTGTACCTGTTCATCCATTGTTATTAAGGTTCTAGGTGTTAAAATTATTAGTACTCAATTGTAATTTGGAACATAAAGAATGTTTGATGGGCTGTTGGAAAATATGAAAACATCTATACATATGCATTGCATATCTAACAATTGATTCAGAGATGACATACATCAGGCCTTGAATTTAACACAAATTTCCTGGTAGCCAGAAGAACTAGTATACTGAGAAATTTACTAGCCCTGCCAAACATTTACTAGCCCTGTCCCAAAACAATGTCACACACACTCTTATTGAGATTAACAAAATTTTTATTTCATCAATAGCATTATCATATAAAATGTAGAAGTACAGAAGTATAAATTCTACTTTAAATCATCAATAAATTCACATTTCTTGTTTTATCAAGATAATCTGGATCCAATTCCAGAAAGGGATCCAGGTGTCCTTTCTCGTCCTCCACCTGCACTCTGGGTCCATATGGGTTTTTTTCTGGTCTTCTTACCAATCTTCCTGAAACATTCCACAAATATATTGCTGATAATGGATCATATGTTGGAATGTCATTTGTATGAAACATGATGAAGAGTAGGTCATACAGAACCCAAGGTCGCAAACAAGATCTCCAGTCACTCTTCACCATTTTCATCTCTGAGAAACCCCTTTCAGCATCAGCAGAGTGGGCTGGGATTGTCAGGATGAGGTCAATCAATGCCAGAATATTCTTGCAGTCAGCAGCATATGATTGTACAACTGTGGGCCAAGTCAAAGCATAGTAGATGTCTTTGTAACTGCAAGATAGCAGAATGAATTTTGCTTTTTTTTCCGTAGGCTGAACGCCTTCTATAAAACGCCACATTTTGCCTGTCTTATAAGGCGAAGATTGTACCTCGTTTTGAAATATGAGATGTTACAGTATAATTGACGCGAATTATTTGAAGTAAGAAAAGGAATGACACAGTGTCTTTTATAATAAAAAAAATGTCCAAGCAAGAAACCTGTTTAAAACCACATGCCTTTTGCCCCCCCCCACACACACACTTTCCATCAAATGGCTTCTCCCTAATAAAGACTTGACTTCAGCGGATGTTCTGCATGGTCAAAGCAGTGGCTAAAGTAAACACTGTTATAAAATATTAACATCAGAAGATAACATTAGTTTCAACTTGGAAAATGTGTGCTCCTATCAAACGAAGCCAGCTGACTCGACGCGTTGTATTTAACTCGGGTGCTCGACGCGAGTTTGATGTGAATGTAAAAGAAAACAATAATCAAAAGGAACAAAATCATACATAGTGACAAAAATACTAAAAATATTCCTGAGATATTTTTCTAAGGTATTTTGTATGATTTGTTTCTTTAGATTTTTTCCCCCTTCACATCAAGAGCGCATCGAACACTTGTGGTATTTAACAGCTCCAATTACGGTCTCATCATTAATAACATATGTTTGGTAATTGTTCCTAATTAATCGAACCTCAGTGTATTGTTGAAATTAATACTAAGCGTGAATATTTTCAATCTTAGATGCCCATGTGAGATTTTAATTCCCATCAAATGCTTGGATATTTCAACGTGTATTCAATTATTTGTTCAATCGGTTTTGGGGGAAAAAATATAAAAGCTATTCTTATTATCATAGAAAAAGTAGTTGTTTGAAAAATGATGTGTCAGTAATGTTATCATAATAAATTGATCTTATTCTTCTAATTATTTCGATGCAAACGTAAAATATGAGTTACCCGTTGTGACTCGGAGCAAGCAAAAAAAAAATACCTTCAAGAAACAAACATGTAAACTAATTTCTTTTAATAGTTGATGCTATGTTCTTTTGTGTGGTGTAACATTTCGTAATTTATTTACTGTGGTCGCATGAATAAAGCTTGATACCATTTAATTCGCTATCATATTAATATGGATCAATTTACAAACTTCCGTTGTTAATGACGGGACCTAAATTGGCGCTGTTAAGTGAAACGCTCATAATCAGATGGCTTCTTGTAATAGAAACACATTTCCAAGGCAGAAATTGACTTCATCTTCACATGCTAATATTGTATGACTGTGTTTACAACTGTCACTGCATTGATTCTAAAGAACATCAGCCGAAGTCATGTCTTTATTAGGGTATTAAGTAAACAAACGCTGACTGTTGATAACCAAAAACTTACTGGCCCGTCGGACTATTAACATTTTGAAAGTTACTAGTCCGACGGGAAATCTACTAGCCTCGGGCTAGCGGACTACCGCTAATTTCGAGCACTGTACATGTTAGAGTTATTTCCCTTTTGTCTTGCTGGATGCAGTGTAAAACAAAACCTTGCGAATGTAACTGTATTTGTATTTTCATTGTGAAATTGGTACATATTATGTTCATCATCTAAAGATGCACATAAAGACCAATTTTAATGTTCGCCTAACTGACTACAATGAATGAGATAATTTTGTGAACACAGTTACTCTTGCTGTTTTAGTGGATTGCTGTACAAATTAGTGCAAATTATGGTCACCATCAGAAGTTTTGCATCTTGACCAATCATTTTACTGACTCTGTTTTCAGAAGTGTATACCTTTATTTGACTATATACCCATCTTGGGATTGGATTGTATTTATGTGGGCAACTTTCTTGCTATTCCTCTTAATTTACAATGAAGTAAATTCTTGCAGTTACATAACTTATTACCAAGATTGTAAGGGGGAGGGTGTTAGCTGATGTAGATAATAATTAGAGATCTTAAAGGAAATACTGTAGAAATGTAGATTTTGTAATGATTATAAGTATATTAGATTGCTGAACTTGTGCTGCCATAGACAGGTTTCTTGTGTAAAAATGTTTATATCAGGTAAATATGATTGACACAATGCCATTTACTTTTATGTGTACATTTTATGCCAGAAAGAAATTAATAATTTTTCTTGTTTCAGATTGTTTGTTACATATACTTCACAAGGATTATAGTGTACTTGGTCAAGGTAAGCATTCTTTGTCGATTAACAGAAACATTTTTGACTTGGTAAGATTTTTGTTTTCTTCAGTACCTATTGCATATTATCCAATCTCGTTTACCGAAAATGTAGTTTATATTACTGTTGTTGGTAACAATTTTAGAATCTTAGATATAGTGCCACTTCTCGTGTCAGTATGTCAATTGAGACAACTCAGAGCTAGGTAAAGGATTATACTCCAGTAGTAATTTCCCTTGGATATTCCAGTTGTGGAGATGTTGTTATAGGGTTTAATGCCATTTTCAGCACAAGATAATCTAATCATGGTGGAGGAAGAATCTGGGAAAACCCAGGAAAGAGCCACCAACCCATGAGAAGTTACTGGCAAGCTTTCTCACGTACCTACATTGGTTGTGTCTGAGACTTGATCCCACACAGACAGAGGTGAGATGGCAATGATTCATAATGAGTGCTTTAGACTCATGGAGAGATACCTGAAACAAAAAGTGTTTCATGAGATATCTGCCATAAAGTGTTTCATAAAATATCTGCCATAAGATCTATAATGCTTTATGAGATTTCTGTCATTTGAGGATCTGTAAATCTGTGAATCACTGAAAAAGTAATGAAATTCATGCCAAAGTTGTGAAGGTTGTCAGCTATGGAAACTCCATTGTTTTGGAAATTATGACCATGTCATGAGCACGTTATGTCATCTTATTTAATTATCTATTTCAGAAATATTTCCAAATTTTGGTAAATCACCATTCTCACATTGCAAGTAAATATTTAACCAGATCTTACTTCAGCAGAGATTTCAGATATCCACATTAGAAGTTTGGTTTAACAAGATTTTAATGTATATGATCTTGCATAAATTAATTATAATCATCGCAATTTCCATTACATCAGTATTTTAATACTTTGATTTGTCCTAATTCATGGTAGTTGTCTTTAAAGTCACAAAACTGTTCATCGGCATGTACCCAGAAGTATAATATTATGCAGGTCTGTCATCTTTTGAATTGTGCATAGAGTACATGTACACTAGTACAGTATCGATGATGCAGAATCAAACAAAAGTACTTCAAATGAGATAAATGAAAAGATTCAGAACATTCCAAAAGTGTTCTAATTGCTGCAGGATCTAATATCCAAAATGGACACCACATCATCTATCTTCAGAATCTTGCTATTGCTTGTCCTCATGAACAGAAGACATGTAAAGGATACGAGTCCCTTCGAGTGTCTCTTTTGCAAATTGTGTTTGTCCATCCATCCATTAGACATTTCTCCAGTTAATATCTCAGAATCATTTTAAGATAACTCCATGAAATTTGGTATGCATTTTTATTACATACTTATTTCAGTATAAATGCTTGTTCCAGTTGTTGATTCAGATGTTTAGTCTGCATTTCCATGTTACACACCAAGATTGGAACTCATTATTATCTTTAACTCACAGTTCACTGAGCCAAACTTTTATAATCACAGATCATTTGAATTTTGATCACTATATGAAGCTGCAAATATTTATAAATAAAAAATGAGGAATGTGTTACAATACAAAAGCATGTTTGTTTTGTTCTGAATCATCCAAAAAAACTCCATCAATATGATATGTTGGCCTCAGGCTATCTCTATGCCATATCAATCTTCTTTTTGCCAACTCAGAACATAACACACATTGCTTTGTGAACATATCATGACAAAAGTTTACTTGGAAAGGGGGTGGGGATGTCTTAACACAAGCATTGAGAGATAGGAAAGGGTGTGTGCACTTGCTCACTGGCAAATGAAGGTGATAATCACATGCTTACTGACAGATGAGGTTATAATCAAATGCTTACTGACAGATACAGAGGCTCTGAGCACTTGTTCACTGACAAATGGGGGTATAATCAAAATGCTTACTGACAGATGTGACAGGTTACAAGTTCCGTCCAATGATATGCTTACTGACAGATACAGGGGCTCTGAGCACTTGTTCACTGACAAATATGGGTATAATCAAAATGCTTACTGACAGATGTGACAGGTTACAAGTTCCGTCCAATGAAATGCTTATTGACAGATACAGGGGCTCTGAGTACTTGTTCACTGACAGATGGGGACCATAAGCACTTGCTTACTGAAAGACGGGGGCATAAAACCTGTTTGCTGGCAGATCGATATGGTGATAATGCAGGGAAAATTTGTAAAAATATTAAATAAATTTCCTAACATATTTATAATACTGTAGTAACTCATAAAATAATTGTTGAATGTCATTTATTTTTCTGCTTGCATTTTGTTTGCACAAAGTGGTTTTGCAAGTGATTTCACAATCATTTTATTATCTATCTTCTCGATACCTGATGGTAAAATTAGATTGAAAAACAGTATTGGCATTTTCTCACGTCTCTTGAAGTTGTCATTGTGCTACCTGTAAATATTGCATTCATGTATTTATAGATGGCTGGAGTTTTAAGCTAGCTAAATTGTACTGACTGAAATTGGAATTTCTTATTCAAAATATGCATTACAGTTTGCATTTCTTTTCTGGCTCAATCGAATATGTACTGATATTGTTACCAATATTTTCATTACAGATTGCAGTACGATTCCGCTATGAGTGGTTGAATGAGCTGTTGAAAGAGATTGCCACAGCAGTGTTTTTCTTTGTGACAGGTTACAAGTTCCGTCCAGCCCCCGATAATCCCTATCTTCAGGTGCCTCAGGAAAGTGATGACGAGATGGAAATGGATGAAGTGTAAGTCATTGATCTTGTGTAATTGTACACATTTAACTCCCCCTTGCCACAACAAATTTTGATGAATGCAATATGTACAGGTAAACTTATCATTCAATAACCAGTCTTACAGTGACAATATTTGCCATTATTCTGAACAAAATATTTGTGCTTGCATGTCACCATGAGATTAACAGATCAGCTCTGAACTAAATTGCCATATTTTGTTTTTTCCATCGAGAAAGATGGTATTTGGTACTGTCCACTGTTGGTCTTTCTGTCTATCCAACTTTGTCACTTTCTGTCTCACCAGCATTCAGTCTGTATCAACTTAATTATAACAAATATTTTTCTCATATTTTCATTACTGGATTTCATTAAACATGTTACGTTGATTCAGAAAGGAAGAAATTCATTGATCACTTTGTTTCTTACAGGATCACTAAAACAGGAGCTACGGATACTGTCACGAGAGTGAATAGGCACAAAGGAGATTCCGAATTGAAGACATCTTCAAATCAGTGTGAACATAGTCATGAGTATGACTAACCAGGCATATACTGAACTCATTTTGCTATCTGCCAAAGCTGTATGTAAAAATTTCACCTTTAAAGTGAGTTTGTTCCTGAATCAGTGTTCACTGTTGAGCTCCAGTGAAGTTATTCTGATAACTTGAAATAGCTAATGAATTAAATTTAACTAGTATCATGTAACTGACCACATGGTTTCGAAATATTGATTTGATTTTTGTAAGATTCAGTTGTAGAGATTATTGTATTGTGATACTTTCAGAGTCATGGTTGATGTTAATATCAAAGCAGGACTTTTGTCAATGGCCAATTTTAGATCACTGAATTAAAAATGTTTCGTAATTTGTTAAAAATCATTACTTGGAACAAATTAAGACTTGTAATATTTGCAGTTGTAAAAGGGTTGTGGAACAGTTTACCATGAACATTCCATTATGCAAGCGGTATTCAGGGACACACATTTGGTAACTTTGGAAGAACACATCACCTAAATAAAGCAATGGGAAGTTTGTACATGCACAGACATACAATTGAAAACATGGGTAATTTGTATCACTTGTATTAGATTGGACTTTTCATCAAGTGTGTCACTTTAAAATGATAATTTGTAGAAAAATATTCTAACACAAAATTTAGTCTTCTTTTTAAACTATCAAGTTTCTTTGTAAATATGCCCAACAGTCACATAAATTGAAACACATTTTGAAAAAAAAAGCAACCAAAGATTTTGTTGAAATAAGTAAAGAGGATTTAACACTTTTAAGGATCAAATGCCTCATGTTTTTATTATTTACTTCCAACAGAACAGTTTATAAAATATTACAAGCTTAATATGAGGCATTAATTTACCCCAACTCCATTGGATTTTGCAATATATGCTGGAAGTGTATGCAATACAGAACAAGATGGATTATCTGCATCCACCACTGGGCATGGATTTCATCTAGATAGATTTGACTATGGTAGAACAAATGACAATGTGTTAAGATAAATTCAGCTAACAGGATTATTTTCTCACTTGTGCTGGTAGGTGATGACTCTGTTTCATACCTTAAGAGGCCAATAATCAGAGATTGACAGTTAATTATGAAGGCTTATACTACACAAGGCCTTTGATTGGACCATTCTGAGTCTTTGGTTTGGCTTGATTAGTCTGTATGAATTACATTGTGTCACAGCAGTACTCACTTAGTGATAATCAGGTATAAGTATAAACTTTCTTACTCCCTTTCAATCTTATTATTATTTTTATCTTTACTTTAAAAAAAAATTAGTTATTCATAACATCATGGTATTTATAATTGTATAATATTATATTCAGTCATGTTTGCTTTCGTATAGTTTACTATGTTTTATTTTTGACAGAACGATCGGGAAATAAATTCAAAGATACATTGTAATAAAGAAACACTGTTGGGACAGTGAATAACCCAGATAAGCATCATGTGGATAATCGATGTTTTACTGTACAAGGTGGATTCATTGTTAATTGTGTAATGTAAGGTATAATTTGATTTCCAGAGTCAGATAATTTTTGAAAAGTTTATACCGTAGCTGAAATATGTTTTGGAGTGAATAATATGTGAACATTTTTATTATTCTCTTGTGTGAATGTGAACTTTTAATCCATGTTTCCTCAGTCTGTTAAACTTAAATCTTCGAAAGGAATTGAAAAGATGAAAGCCTGTTTAATATGTAGGCAGATGTTTGTTTTGTGCGGGTTGTTTTGTAATATTTATATTTTGAGTGTTGGCATCTCTTTGGCAAGAGAAAGATTACATCACATTATTACCATATAAATCACTAGTATAAAAAATAGTACAAATACATTGTAATGGAAATAAATGGTTAATTAATTTAATAAGCTAATGATATGCATACATAATGATGTTGTCTTTGCTTAAAAATTATATTTTGGCTTTACCAACTCATAGGTTGAGATCACTAGAATGCCAGCCATGGGGTGCAATATGTGCTTCTTAGTTTGTATTCTGTACTATATTATCTTGTGAGACTGTATGTACTTGCTTATAATTCAAGATCAATTGCAAATAACATAGACAATTTACTGGCAGATTAGGGTCTGTGTTCTTTGTCCTTTGGATTTCTCCTAGCAAACTGCATCCAGCAAGATCAGAAGGCACATATGGCTGATCTGGGTCTGTATATTTTGCAATTGGATTTGACATTTAAGCAAGCTTTAACAGTTAAATTCATGCCAGCTTATAAACCCATTGCCCTTATTTAATAAAATATTGGCTGATATGTATTTAGACCTATCTACTTTTTGACAAATTTATAGGGCTTTACTGCCAGATCTTATCCGTGAATATACACTGTACAGGAAGATTTTGCACCACACTCTTTAGAAATCTAACCAAAGGCCATACACTTTTGACCTTTGTGAAGATTTGCCAACAAAAAGGAAACTAACTTTGTAATTACAGTACTTTTAGTTTTGAACTAAATAAAGTTATTGAAAGTTTACATTTTTATATCTTTTATCTAATGATTTCTGATTGGACTTGCTAAAAAAAAGGAAGTGTCAATGGTAAGGAATATTTATCAATTTATGTATCTCTCGTGCCAAGGCATAAAATATATCATTGATTTATATTACACATCATGTATACTTTCATATATAAAGAATCATTTCTTGCCAAAACATGCTTCATTCTGTGTTTAATAAATAAATTGCACTGAAGATTTCTGCTTCCTAATTGTCAGATTGTTCAAACTTGTACAGTGGCATAAAATGCTCATTTGGGTGTCTACTTGTATTGTTAAGTTTTCAGAAGAAAAAAAAAGTAATAATAACCTTTATTTATCCAGGGTGACAGAATTGGCTAACAGTTAGTTTATATTCTGACCCTGCCATTAAAATAATTATGCATGTAATTAGTAAAAAATCTACAAGGTTAACATTTCCATCAGTAATGCAAATTATTCAATTTAGACATAATTATGACATATGTTGGCATAAACAACTATTGTGTAAGCATATTATCAGAATATCTATCGAGGTACGTTTCATTGTAGTTGGATGAGGAAAAATATTATTGATAAAGATACCTAAACCATTGGCATATTAAATAGATTCTATCTTTGTGTCATTTACTCCTCTGAGTGCAATTCTTTTATTTTTGTGATTAGTCGATAAGCATTAGCAGGTATTTATAAAAGTGTCAGTTAAGGTTATCTTTTTACGTCAATCTCATAGCACATTGTAAATCTTCCTTTAGTTTTCTCAGCTTTGCTAATATGTTTAATCATTAACCTGTTGTGATTTATCATCTGTATGCATTGACAGTGTCAGCAACAATTAGTCAAGTCATGTATATATAAATTGGTATCTACAATTTATTGCTGTGATCAGTTTTCCTTAAATTCCAAGAGAGTACTTTGCAATCTCATGGTTTGTAATCTACTGTGGAGATGAATAAAAACAATGTCTTAGGGGGGTTTTGTAACATTATACTCTATGCTGATAATTTTTGCATTAAAACCATATGATTATTGAAAGCTCTATGTTGGGCTAAAAGTTAAACTCTTTAATTTCCTCTCATCGGTATTCAACTGCTCCATTGGCCTAGTGGTTAGAGCGTCCCCATGATATGAGAAGTTGTGGGTTCGATCCCTGGCTGAGTCATACCAAAGACTTACAAAAATGGTACTAACAGCTGCTTTTCTTGGCGCTCAGCATTAAGAAGTTATTGTTAGGACTGGTCGGCCTGTTGTCAGGATAATGTGCCTGGGTGGGGCATCATGCTACATGTTTGTGGCATGATGCTCTAGTGCTGGACATCACTATAAACTGTGACACTGCAGACATCATAGTGATATTACTAAAAATTGTTAAAGCTACATTAAAAATACAAATCACACACACACATAATCATTGGTATTCCTTAATTAATTAGTGATCAGTCAAATCAGCTTGTGCTATTTTGCTGGAATGATATGGATGAAAGACAAGCAATTTATCTCCCCATGTACAAATTAGAGGTAACACTATCTTTTCTTCCAATCATCAACAAGAATAGCATTCCTACATACATGCCAAACATGTACATCTTCTGTGGTTCAACAATGTACACCACCGGCAGAATTAAGGGTTTTTCCAAGAAGCAACATGTAGCCTCTGACTGAAACTTTTTATAATTTCCTTTCTGACAAAATCTTCAGTAATGTTTGGCATCGGAATGAAGATTTCATTTGACATATGTTCAGTATCCAGTAGTGATGAGAAAAAAGTCCTTTCCAAATACTACCTAAAGTTATCTTCAATTTTAAGAAAGTGATGAATGGCTTCACCATAAACATTGAGATATTTTGTATATGAAAGTGTTTTCAATGAAAGTTGAATCTTTATATAAAACAATCCACATTTCCTTAGGTTTATTTGATTCTGACAAACTTCATCGAAATAATTTTGTTATAATTTTTACAGGACTATTTTAAGATCTTAAAGCAGTTCAGTCATCTTTATATTTTCTTTTTTCTTGCTCTTTTATGTAGTAAATCATAATAATATAAAACTAGTTTGAGATAACTTTTGATGCATGGTTTGACAGTACAACAGACCTGCCAACTCTTATGATTTTGCCGTAAGTCTTTAAAAAATTACCCTTAAAATAAGAACTTAGGCACAGTAGCAAAAAATACGAAAAAATAATCATTGCCAAAAAATCCAGATAATTTTGTCCTCTGTGTTTTATTTGTATCCAGGTTTCACTTAGAATTAGTGAAATTAGACTGTTACGTGCTTAGGCTCGAATAAGCAGCAACACAGAAAGAGTGAAAACTAACAAGCTTGTATAAATTGAACAATGAATTTATTAAGTACAATTATTTTCATAAAATAAATAAACTTACAGTTTTAGAGAATCAAATCCAACAAATATAGAATTCACAAAATAATCCACTAATGGAATTGCAAGTCCTGATATATAAATGTTCTAATAGTTCCAGGTTCGAATCTTGACGATGTAATCCAAAATGGCTGACAATGTCACGTGATGCAGTTTTTTATTTCAAATTATCCAGATGAAGTTATGAAACACGTCCTTTTTCCAAATAAATAGAATAATTCTTCTTTTCCAACGAATTGACATAAAGTCCAGAACAAAATAATTAAACTCAAACAGAAAATACACAACTTAACTTTACAATAAGCCCAAATTCTACTAAAGTTAGCTTCCAAAACACAGCTATATATATATGTAATTCCCTCGTAAACAAGAGGAATCATGTGATTCTGGAAGGTCATGGAAAAAAGCTACCTTCTCCAAGTCACGTAATAATGGAATAATCTAGAAGGAAATCATTCACTTCCCACCCTCAAGAACTAAAAATAAAAGTTATCCTTGAAATTAACCAATTGTATTAAAGACCTGTTTACAATGTCTAAAGCAAGGTCAGATATTGAGGTAACCAAGCCAAGGTCAGCCTGTTTACAACCAGAGTCCAGGTCAACCTGAATTTTCCAGAAAAAATTCCATTTAATGAATATTAAACCCTAAATGACAAATTTGGATTTAATAATTAAAAATAAATAAAATTAAATCCAATAGCCGTAACAAGACTAAAATGTTACCATAGCAACCCAGACGCTTTAATATAAAAAACATCTGCACGATCAAACTGTTAATTATAGGATTTCTAAAAATGGCATCCAGAAAGTGATGTGTGTTGAAGACGAAAGGGAAAATAAGCTTCAACTGTCAACTATCAACACAAGAATAAAAAGGAGTATTTAAATTGAACTACATATGTTTTGGAACTAGAGTTTGTGCAACTGTACTAGTAGTAAATAAAGTCTATGCATACTTTACAAACTTTTCAGTTGGACATAATGTTTATCGTCTATGCATTGATCTTTTGATTACATTTTTCCAGCTTTACAATAGCAGTTATTGATATTTTGTTACACCTTACTGAACATTGGTCAGTCTTACAGAGTCAGCCTTGTCAGGATTGGTAGGTCTGGTACAAATCTAAAGTCAGACCAAATCTGGAATAAATGTGATATATTTAGGGCTGTTCCATTTAAACATTATAAAGGAAAGTATTTTAATTTTTTTTTTACATATATACACCAGATTACTTTGATAGCACAGAGTTTATATTAAAATGATAAACAAATTCTATGGGTGAATACCTCACTACAACAGCGCCTTCTCTGTCCCAAGTATATTTTACTGGAACAACCTTTATTAATTATCACTCAATATGTTCTATTTATTTTCAACTGTTTCTACCTCTTTTTGAGGGGCCCCGAAAGGCCGAGTGGTCTAAAGCGCTCTCCGTTTCGGATCACTGCCATCTCACCTCTGTCTGCGTGGGTTCGAATCTAAGATTCGGCTAATGTAGTTATGTGAGAAAGCTTGCCAGTAGCTTCTCGTGGGTCGGTGGTTCTTTCCAGGGGTTTTCCCGGGTTCTTACTCCACCAATAATACTGGCCGCCATGTATAGCCTATCGTGTGCTTAAAAATGGCGTTAAACCCAAGTACAGCAACAACAACCTTTTTTTGATGCTTTTGTGTTAAATTTTTCAAATATCTGACAGCCATCTTAATATTTTTTTCCAGATCAAAAGTTGTGCAAAAAGGTGTTGCATTTCAGACTTTTGATTATGATTCATTACTGATATGTCTGATTTTCTTTGGGTTTGGGTAATTCATTTAAATTCACTTTATTACCTGTATAAGCAGTCTATGCTTATAATGTTGATATTGATTTACATTTCTCATCATGTAATATGTATATTGCAAAAAATAATGAGGCATGTGTAGTACCACACTTATAAAGAAAGGAAGAAGAATGATATGACTAATATTTTAATGTTTATTGTAGAAATAATACCACCCATTTTAGGTTGTATGACATGATCATGCAAATTGTATTTCTTTCAACCCATCATACTTTGTTATTATTTATGAAGTTATTGTACTGTTTAAAAAGTTACAATACAGGAAAGTGTCGAGTTATTTTGCAAATGGTCCTTTTTCATAATTGTCATTTTTATGCTTGCACAATAAAAGCAAATATCATTATGTGATTTGTGATGATAAGTGTACATTATAATAGTTAACAGTAGACGGTTTCTGTACGTGACAGTCGACATTACATTTATCATCAGTTTCTAGGGATTGACCACTGATGAGCCATTTGGCAAAACGGTGGGATAGCAAAATACCAACCTTTCTCTCTCACCAGTACCATATCCAAAAGGCCTGGATAATCAGTGCATTATAAGATTGGAATGGACAAATGTATACACCTCTCCAAACCTCAGGGTCTGAAGGTGACACAGGAATCAAAGGAATCAGAGAATCTCGTCATGTTTACTCCATTTAAATGGGAATCTTGGATCAGCCTCACCAATCTCACAACAGAATTGCCAGGAATCTAGATATTCCCTCGTCTGCATTAAATAACCACGATGGTAGGTGTTTCATGTCAACCCTGTTATCGAACCTATATTTCTAGCTGGATCTTATTAAAATATGAACAATCAGTTGTGACAACATGTGGTGAAGAATATCACGAGTGAGATGGCCATTCACTTTAGATGTTTTTGAAGGCAGTGGAACATATTTTCAATGGAGCACACAAGAGCTAACTCTCTTCAATACGAAACAGCTAAATCTACTACTCTGTGATGATTGGTACACTATTTTCATTGAAGTGAGGCTATTGGACAAACCAAAGATATGTCTGATCTTATGTAAATTTTGGAATTTACATTGCCAATGGCGCTGGATCCTCTTGCAGAATTTATCATGGGTATTAATAACACCATTTGAACTACTTTTAAAAAAAAACTTTTTTTGTTCACCTCTTATACCCGTCCTGCCTCCATACTGCTTTTGCATTTTACTTTCTGAAATCGTTATCCAGCACTTGTCTGTTTGCCAGTCCGAGTAGTTTTCACAAATTCACGATTGAGTATGCAAATACCCACAATGTAATGCGTGCACCACTTCTTTAATCTGAGTCCCTAAAAAACCTTTGTCAACATTTAGTCATCATGTATATTCAAGATAATAATCTGATTTGATTATCAATAAGGATATTTACTTTATCGAAACGATACATAGATTATACTTGGAACTATGTACCCTTTAGCACAAAAGTAAAAACAAAGCTGTAAGTTCCCTTGCTTTTATCAAAAGAAAGAATAGTGAAGTTGAACCGTAATCGTGTATATTCAAATAGAAATGTACTCATTTTTTTTTAAATTCAAAAAGACAATATTGACATTTTTAAAAAGTGATTTGTATCATTATCCCTAAGCTTGTCATCTTGTAAGAGTATTTCTGGATAATAATTTTCTGGATACAATAACAGTCAAAAATTAAAATTTCACAGCATGTATTTTATGCTAGAACTTTTATGTACAATTACTTTTCGCGACAACATGTGTGCGTTCCAAAGACAGTTGATAAACCAGTTTAATTAGTATAGTCAAATATTGTATTGGTGGTGGAGATGGACATATGATGAAAAGCGATAACCGTTCAAAGAAGTGTCATCTTTATTGTATTCAAACGAAACACGTGTCTAATGGAACGTGACTTTTTGTCGAATGTTAAAACGATGTATTCCTGAAATGCTTTTAGAAATATGAAATTATATACTAACAGTAAGCTTTTTAGCTTAAACGGTAACCAAAATGATTGATTTAAGCCCATGACAATTGAAAATCGTTGTTTTTCTACTTGTTTTTGTATCCATTTGTTTATGCGTTCGTTTATCTATCGATCTATTTATTTATGAAAGAATAACAAAGATGGTTGAAATTTAAATATTGTACTTTAAAAAAACAAGTAGAAAAGTCACGCATTCAGTCTCGTGCGGTTGACATGCCCAAAAGAATGTGGGCAGAACAATGTTATTAGGTGCCGGTTATGAGGGCTAGGGACTCAAAATGGCGGTAATGGAAGTACACAAGTTTTGTGACGTCAAAATAACGGAAGATGGTCTCTTCGGGGTAAGGGGATGTATCTCCCTCAACCTCTTACCTGTTCTTTTCAGGTAATACTAATTAATAAAGTATTTTAAGAAAACATTTTCTAGTAAAATATATTCTTTTGACAATACTTACCCAATTATTATACACATACACCCTTTCAGCAGGGGCGGATTAAGGCTCACTGGTGCCCTAAGCACTGACAAATCTTGGTGCCCCACCTTCCTTTCCACACTGACCCAGTCCATTTTAGTTGTTGACCTGTCTGGCCAGATATACAATGCAGGTTGCAGCAGTACAACCAATTTATTCATATGATAACACAATATACTGTACAAAATAAGCCAAGCTTAGGCTACATAAAGTCTACTTTAATATGGGAAGATGACCCTAGGGTGCACCATGATCAAAAAACAGAACATTACGATTTATTTGCACTAGTTTTATTATTTTGTTAAAACAAATCTTCATTGGGTTTTTTTTCTGTTCACCCTTTTCTCAACTTTGTAGTGCCCCCTTTGGCCCTGGTGCCCTAAGCACGTGCTTAGTCTGCTTAATGGTTAAATATGCCCCTGCCTTTCAGCTTCTACGTAGTTACATTCATTCAGTGAGCGTCCATTAGTAACTGACGAATTCACTACATTTTGGTGCCAATCACGGTATCAAGGTGAGATCATCCTAACTGCCACCTTGGTCGCCAGATAAGCTTGAGCATCTTAGCTAATATATTTCAGCTGGCAGGATTTGCGAGTTAATAGTAGTTCTCTTGAGATCTTATGATTGGGTAAGCATAATCGAAGAAACATATTTGGTCAGGAAAAATTGGCCATGCGGATCGTGTTCTGGTGCATGCTTTAGTCATTTTGAACTACAGGTTCGATAACCCTCCGCCATTATTTTTCTACTATGAGAAATTATCCGTATGATAAATAGTGCCAAATTAATGCATTACGTCCAAGAAAACCTAACAACTTAATTACATCTTAAAGCAGTTCAACTCGATTAATGCCTGCGTTCAATGCTTGAAAAACATGCCCCAGCCACCAAATGCAGAGTATCGATTTTTTGAAAAAAAAGTTCTCCGTGGTATAGCAGTGTTAGGGGCCAGCTTCACACTGCTAATAGACATCGCTGTAAAGCAGAGAGGCTTGGCTTCCCACCAGACTATGAAGCCGCTAAGAAGAACGTCACAAACATAGTCCATTTAGCCAAATTAACCCACTACAGTACTAAGATCACGGAGAGCTCCAGCTGCAAAGAGCTCTTCGAGATAACTAACAAACTAATGTCAAGGAACAAATGTGCACCACTTCCAACTACCTTCTCTCCAGTAGACATTTCGGACCTATTTGCAAATTTCTTCCGTGACAAAGTACAAATTATTAGAGATTCGCTTGACAACACAATTTTAGTTGGCGTGTAACCATAGTTATGATACAGAATTTCAGCGACAACCATTATATTTTTTTTATATAGTATTTGAACCATTCTCTATGGATTGAGTACGGACAACTGTGATGAAGAGTGCACCAAAGTCACGTGAACTTGATCCAGCTCCAACATCACTGCTGATTGCCCCAATATTGCCTTCAGTAGCTAATGTTATTAATATATCTCTCTCATTGGGGTGATTCCTATCACTTTTTCAAAACTGCCATCGTAAAGCCTCTGCTCAAGAACCAACATTTGACCATAACGATTTAAAGAACTACCGCCTAGTTTATAAACTCCCGTTCATATATAAAAAGCTTAGAAAAAGTTGTGCTAAACCAACTTGTATCTCAATTGAATTCAGTCTTTTAGCAATGTACAATCTGCATATCGTCCTAGCCACAGTACTGAAATTACTTTTCTGAAAGTATTTATTGACATTCTATCTTCTTTGGAAAGTGGAAAGATTACAATCCTCACCCTCCTTGATTTGTCTGCAGCATTTGACACAATAGACCATGGTATACTACTTCACCGTCTCCAGCATGTATTTGGAATTCAGAATACAACCTTACAGTGGTTGAAGCTCTACTTAGTGAACAGGATACAACTTTTATCTGAAAATGGAATAAACTCCAGCCCAGTTGATCTATGTTGTGGTGTTGCACAGGTGTCTGTTCTTGGACCTGTTCCATTCATTCTTTCCTCTTAGCCGCTCTCAAGTGTCATAGATCATCACATCGTGTCTCCCCAATTGTACGCTGATGACACCCAAATATACAAGTCTACTGACGTTGATGCTGCCATCCATGGAGTAGAGAGGGGCATTTCTGATGTGAAATCATGGATGACATGTACCAAGGTGCAGATGAATGATGATAAAACTGAGGCCATTCTGATTACAAAACAAAGACTTCTCAATCACATACTTTACCTCAGACAATAAATATCAGCAACACCAACATTAAATTCACACAGTCAGTACGAAAGCTAGGTATTACTCTAACATTGCACCAAAATGTCCTGTACATATGCAAGGCTGCATATCTTGAGCTGAGACGCAACAGTTCCATTCGCAAATATTTTTTAGTTGATGCCACTAAAACACTTATGTGTTCATTAGTACTTTTAAGACTGGACTATTGTAACTCAATTGTGTCTGGTTCGTCAAATATCTACCCCAAAAACTACAAAAAGTTCAAAACACAGCTGCTCGGATCATCTTTAGAGTACCTCGATCAGAGCACACCTTACCACTGCTCTGTACCATACACTGGCTATCAATTCGATATAGAATCAAACAGAATTTGTTCTCTGTGATACGTTTCACTGACAGACACCAATCCAACATACATATCCGGCGTCATCCATGTGTACACACCAGCAAGATCCTTACGCTCCTCTTCTGACAATCGTATACTCATTGTTCCCACTATGAAAATGAAGTCATCTGGACAACCTTCGTTTGCACACCAGGGCCCGGTGATGTGGAAATAATTACCCATTGAAATTAGACACAAACACATAATGGTTACTTTTAAGAGTGATCTTAAAACTCACCTTTTTCGACTGCAGGAACAAACTTAGAAATTTTATAATGTGTTGTATCTTTTATGTTTGCAGCATGTTTTTATGTTTTCCAATTTCATGGTATTTGTTGTTTGTTTGTTTTTGTTGTGTAGTCATATTATTATAGATGTTGTAAAGCGCTTAGAGCTTCTAAAGATTAGGCGCTATACAAAGTGCCCATTATTATCATATAACGTAATTCAGTTATTCCGACTGACGAAAGAAATAATTGTCTTTGGAAAATGTTAGAAACCACTGCTTATGACTGGCAAGAGTGAAATTAAGGCGTACAACATGGAAGTAATGTGACATTAAAGTGACAACCTTGATCGAAATTCTTGAGTCCGTAATTTTCAGAGAGAGAGAGAGAGAGAGAGTCTCGTGAAAAACTCAGGATTTATTGCTGGGTCTCAAGTTTAAGTTAAGAACATTACGGTACGCTTTTTTCATTTCATGTACTATTCTATTTTGTATGATTTGTTTTATGCAAATCTGTTTGGTATGACTAGGTTCCATATTATGGATCGTTTATTCAATTTCATAGAAATTTGTTGGTGCTAGAGTTCTTATGTAATTTATCTTTTTAACTTTACAGTTATTAGTTCATTGGTAGAATCGATTCCATGCGATCGAAATTTTCATGTGTAGGATTTTAAAGTTTTATATGAAATAAATGTCACCCCGTCGTTAGTGCGCAGGTCAAAAGCGCGCCGAAAAACGCGCACCGACAAAAGAGCGCAGTGAAATATGCCCGTCAAATGCTCGCCGTCGAAAGCGCGCAGCATAAACTATAAGATTTAATTGTTATTTATGAATTTGATAAATATCTCATTTCGAATGAATCATAATTTTCACTTTGATATCTTATCGATAATCTCCATATGCCATTTTCTAGTGAGCACACATCAAAGAGTGTAGAATCTTTATATTTAGTAGAAATAAACTAAATGTTTCAATCAGTTTGAGCAGACATCAAAGTGTGTACACTCTTAATATTTATTTGAAACAAACAAATAATTTGAATCACTGTTTAATCGACGCCTCCTAGCTTTGGTTTCAACAAACGGCAACGTATCGTTGATCGATTATATACGCAGAATCGCACAAAACGTTGCAATTTGAAAAGTGGTAGATATAATAAACTGAAGTTCATTTTAATTTTTTTCATATTTTTGCATTGTTTGTTTGTATTGATTATGCACATAACGTTGCAATTTGAACAGTGATAGACATAATAAACTGTAACTCATTTTAATATTAGTAAACCTTATTTAAATACCAGATTATTTTCTATTGTATGAATTATTTATACGTATGAATCATTTTTTTTTTACATTGAATTTTAACATTTCTGCCTTGTGCGTTTTTAACAGCGCGCTTTTGTCTTGCGCGCATTTGTCGGTGCGTGCTTTTGTCGGCGCGCATTTGTCGGCGCGCTTTTGACCTGCGCGCTAACGACGGGATACTGAAATAAATATGAAATATATATGAATTATTTCCTTCGTCAGTTAGAACGATACTGATTATTACGAGTTAAAGATACTTACCTATTATATTTGATTTGTAATGTTTAAGTAATCTTGTAGGTTAAGGATCTGTGAATTTCATGCAATAGTAATCAATCATTTTTAGTAGGACTCAGTACCTTTTTGATAGAGAGTTAACGTATGACTTGTCGCGGTGAATCGAGGGGAAGGACTACAGTAGTAGGTCGGGTTTACGCAGTGCGAAGATAGCTAGTGTATTCTACAGTGGTCAAAACCAAGATTTTTGTAATAAAATTAGTATAGTACCTATTCATAATAAGGTTGAAAAGACGAAGTTGATAAATATAGGGACATTACACCTATTACTATATCAGCAAAGATTCATTCGAATAAATTGAATGAAGGGTTTTGTAACAGGGATTACATGTACAAGAAACTAAATGACAATCTTTATGGTTTCCAATGAACGTGAGGTTATACAATAGGTACAATTTTAACGGCTTTCTCAAATGAATATACATTTTGGTATATTTTTTCTATTTACATGGAATTAAGAAGAACATTTTAACTATGAAATTATTGTTCGAGGACGAAAATCGAATTATATATAAAGCCAATATATATGAAACTTCAACGGATAATCTAAATGTAGGGAAATAACCGATTGTGCATATGTATTAAACATAATTAAACTGCATCATTGGACAAAAAGAACTAACTATATTTTGGCCAATACATTAAGCAAATCTGAAGTCTCTTCTTTAAAAAATAAGTGTTGTATATCATAGAGAATTAAGAATTAAGCAATATTTGTGTGTTCTTCTGTTCTCTATTCTGACATACAAACTTTGTTCCGGCATAGCGGGCTTGTGGCCGTTTTAGGTATGTGCCCAAAATCTTATTGTGGATAAGCTGGTAGATTTTTGTTTGCCTTCGGCTAACAAAGTTGAATTCTATTGACAGTTTGACACTGCTCGATGGTGACCATCAATAAATGCAGACGCACATAGTAGACCAAATCAAGGATTAGAATTTTGGAACAACACAATGCAAAATACGTCTGTTTTCCGTTTTACGACATGCCGATAACTTTCATATTTACTAATTTTATTTCCACCATCTTGTATTGTTAGTACTTGTCGTGCATAATTTTAAATATAGAAAAGATATGCGTAGGTCTGAAATAATAAAATGACTTTGACTGTATACGAAACTTTTTATTCAAGAGCAATTCGATTCAGGACAATATATGTATTCACATGGTTTCGGGCAGTCATACTTTTTTCTCGTTTTTTTGCTTTCCACTGTACTGAAAAAATACAAATAAAAAAGCGCTGATGATGCTAAGTAGTATCAGTAACAGAAACACTAATTTAGTCCGATAAATCCCCAGCCCCCAATCTGTGTTTATACTGATGGCTGATAAGTAGGTCTGATTTCGCTCGATCGTTTCCGGAACAAGCCTGCGTACACTTGAGGCACTTTGTTGTTAACATCTTTTTAACATCCTTATCTAGCGTGAAAATTCAAAATTCAAAATGGCCACTGCACAGATAGTCGTGCCATTCCAGATGGATTTACAAGGCATAAAGAAGGATTTGCTCCGGAAATATAATAAATATATTACCAAATAACACTTTAGCCGATGGTAGCTCCTTCGCTTGAGATGTATGTGTAAGTATACAAAATATACACCAATCTATACGATAACAATCAACTGCAGACTTTTGCAGGTTTTAATGAATAAACCATCAATCAATATTATCACAGGTACGGGGATGCTTTATCGGCCTAATACCAATACACCCAACCCGAATATGCTTTAATTTATACAATATGGTTAAAAAAAACGAGAAGCGTGATAAATTATTATTCTTTTGACTGATATCTAACGTAATGATCAATTTGGATTCCTATCTTTGTCTACTACTGAGACCAATTCACACTACATCAAGAAATAAGTCCAGGGCCGGACCTAAGTTTTTCAGGGGGGGGGGTGCAAACTTGTTATTGGGTTCAGCGAAGGCGCGAAGCGCCAAACCTTTTAATGGGTCCGGGGGCATGCCCCCCCCCCGGATTTTTTTTTCAAGGATGCAAAATGGTGCAATCTGGTGCTATCTGAACCTTGAAAAAGGGATCTAACAAAAGTGACTAAAAATTGCAATGTTTTAAAAACACTAAAAAAATATTTAAAAAAAAATAAATAAATAATTTTTTTTTAAAAACATTAGGAACCCCTTTGCATCTTTTATGAAAAGCAGTGAATATTTTTTTTTTTAAAGGGGGGGGGGGGCCGGCCCCCTGGGCCCCTATAGCAGGTCCGGCCCGAAAGTCCTAGACATCAGGGAAGTATCCATTTAAAATAATGATCTGAATATAACTGGACAGGCTGGAATCGGATATATAATTAAAGGAGTGAATCAAATTTTACCTGAAAAGGTGATTAAAATATTGCAAGAGACAACGGCTGATACATTGATTGAATAAGCAATGTATAAACCATTAGGTAATGTAACATATGCTACAATTAAGCCAATGATTTAGTCTGTAATTTTACTTTTTGCGGAGTCTACACTTGTAGCGACAATTAATTGCACCAATGTAAATGAAAATATCGTGGTTTAAAAAAAAAAAACAACCACTTCTTGAAGAAGTCGCAATGTTTGTACAGCCTGACTTATGGCCATTTGTTATGTTAACCTTTACATTATATTAAGCTATTGGGCGACGTAAATAGCGGGAAAAAAGGTGCAAGAAAGCAAACGTGTCTGCCTGTATTTAAAGGATCTGACGCAAATGTGCCGCGTTGTGTAAGATAGAAAGGTCAGTGGTTGTATGGTTTAGGCACAATATCTATATATTATAATCGATTTCAGTGATGTAAAGAATACATTCGATGAATAAATAATATTTATCTAAATAAACTGATAAATAATGTATATAACTAGTTTTGTACGTATTTGATTTTTCCTATCGATATCTTTATTAAACGCTATTGACAAAATAAACAAAAATGACTAAATTTTCATATTTATATATATATATATATATATATATATATATATATATATATATATATATATATATATATATATGTATGTGTGTGTGTGTGTGTTCCAATGTTTAAGGTATTTAGTTCACGCTCTCACTGAAGTATATTATCCGCTTGTCTGTCCATTTTGTATTCAGCTCATTTTTTTCACTTCCATGATGTCTTGCAAGGTTTTCTGGTATAGAAAATGGGTTAATAATTAATAATCATTATTAATCCATTAGTATCGCGTTTCACGGTTACAGGTCAGTCCATGTCGCTAAGCTCGACGAATAAGAGGTCAGTGAGATGACCGTGTAAATTTATGATGTGAGACAATGGTTAATTAATAAAGAGGTGAGAAGCTGTTGGTTAAGCCGTTTCTGCGGTAATATTGAAATCATTGACATCATGCATACAATAATGCATCTGACCTTACATGCCACGAAGGAGCCAGATGCTACTGTAGGCGTACATCAGTCCATTGACTGTGTCTCGGTACTCTAGTCTGCGATATATCCGTCTCTAGGTCTATGTATACACAAGAGATAAACGGAGATAAATATGAAGATAATGAAGTATATTAGACGTTATGTTTTTATTTATTTATCTTAAATTTAAAATTGTAATTTCATTGCAATATTCGTTCGATAACCATCTTTTATTGCATTGTGTTGTACATAATGTTTAAGAAGAGAGTACCATACAAAACGGTATTTGCTTATGCTCAACCTAAAATGTGTAGCCAGTCATTCAAAAATGAATCCGAATGCTTGAAACTGTATTTGTAATTAATCCCTTAAATATAAAATATCAAGTATGTAGTTAAGGTTTCCCTTTTTCTTAACATAATATAGATGTTTTCTTGCAATTTCAATGCTTTTGAGGGGCCGTTACGGATCACTGCCGTGTCACCTCTGTCTGCGTGGGTTCGAGTCTAAGATCTGGCTAATGCAGTTATGTGAGAAAGCTTGCCAGTAACTTCTCCTGGGTCTGTGGTTCTTTCCGGGTTTTCCCCAGGTTCTTCCTCCACCAATAACACTGGCCGCCATGTATAGCTTATTGTGTGCTGAAAAATGGCGTTAAACCCTTAAACAACAACAACATCAATGCATTTGTTTCTATTATGTACAAGTTGAGAATAATTAATAGAAACAATTAAAGCATTTATGTCAGACACATTTAATTGCAGACAATGGACCCTGTTGAAATTATGTAAAGATTCTGAGTCATTCCATCCAACTAGGCAAATACAATAACTTGTACTTACTAAAGTTATACTAAGTATTTAACTGTGACAGTGACAGACGCCATTATGGTCACAATGTCCTTCGGTTCCATCTGGACATGTGCATGTGTGTCCCTCGCAAGCTGCTTGTCGAGCTGAAGCGAAACGTAATTAAGTTCTTCTATAATTTAAAACCAATGCGAATGTACTGCGTATTCTTCTTTAGGTACACCAATAACGTATATCTTTTTATTCGTCTAGAAATGTGATTTTATAGTATATACCACTGAATCCGTTACTATCGATGAGGAATGCAGGGACAAACGTATTGAAAGATAGTTCTACTTGCATTTATTTTACAACTATATTTCATTGAACATTCAGACTAGAACATGTTGTTGTCATAAATGATATGGTGTATAAATAAACTTACCATTGTGAGTGCAGTGGCAAACTCCATTATGACAAGTGCCTGCATGCGGATGGCAGTGTGCTGCGCAATCTGCGTTGTTGGTGCATTGATCCTGTGCCATTGTCAGGGCTGAGAATGACATAACTGATTATGTAGTTTAAGAGATAACAAACATAGGTTAAGTCCCTCTTAGATCATTTTTCTTCTTTTAAGAATGGTCGTATTGAAAAATGGAATTAGGCTGGAAAATATAGTAAATTGGCACATGTGACATATTTAGTAAACAGTAAACAATCGCTTAGTATTGTAATACATTTGGAGTATGCACATTTGATAGCCCCCCGTTTTAAGCAATTCGTTGATTTATTTGTGTGATTATTGGGATTCGGTGCTATGGAAATATTCCAAGCCCAAAATAATTAGCCAATTATTAGGAGCAATGAGGAAGGGGAACCCATTGTATTTTATATGGCATAACCGGCTAGCGGTACGGAAATCTGATGATGATGAAGAAAAACCATGCAAATGTGGGGTTGATGGACTTTTGCCAAGTTGTTTTATCTGTGGTCTTGAATGAATTAGAGCAAAATTTAGTATATAAAGACAGACGCGTCTGGCTTTCCAGTTTATAACTCAAATTGTATGGAAGTCTTTGGAAATTTGGGGAAAACATGACTTTCAGCGGGATTCGCGCCAGGGTTTGACACCGCTAGGTCACGTGATACGCTGTTCGCGTAGTAGTATTCTTTCAGGATGGCACATTGGTGAGTTTAAAATCGCTAGAGAGATTTCGTTGACCTTCTGGAAAGTTACCTCATACTTATTAACTAGATCTGAACGCGTAGAATGTGTTGTTCAAAGTATTACAAATTGTGCATATAAAGGAAAATTCATAATTTTGCTTTTTTTTTCTTTCTCGGCCAGATATTTGATATCCGCAGTTAGCAGCGTCAATGCTCTCCTACCCTTTTATTAATGTATCTCCCCGTTTTATTTAACAAAACCATATATAACTCAATATCCACTCTACTCACAATGATGGAGCTTTATCACAAAGCTTTGACCATTATCAATACGGTAAAAAAAATCTATTAAGGAAGAAACATTATAAAACTCTAACGAGTTTAGTAACTTTTGTTTATGTTTTTAAATACACAGATTACATAAGTAACGTATGTGCATAAAATGATTGGAGACCCAGCTGGAACGCACATTAAAAATTTTTGATACTGCTGAGGTAGTTTACTCTGTTTCTGACTATAAAAAGTTCGATATCATGCAACTATCAAGCAAGTAATATCCTTAATATACTCACCAATCAGACCAAGAAGAACAACAGCTACTATGAGTTTCATTTTGCAGTGATTTCTGACCCAATGCATCTTGTGTACGCTGGCGTAGATTTTATAGACAGATATCTCGATCACATCTGTTATTTTCCCAATCGTGTAGTCGTGATTCTAAATACAACGTGTTATGACTGCTATCTTAAACTAAATTGTCGTAAACATTTTCAAAGAGGATTGTCAGTTCTAATACACGTGTAATGGTGAACAACATAGCATAATCATTCGTGTCATGAAACTAAATGTAGAGGTTTCCTTTTATTTCGGTTGGGTGAGTTTCTCCCAATATTATTTAAATTAGTATATAATTAAAGCCCACCATGGCTCGTTGTTGTCATAGATTAAAGTAGTGATATAGAGATGCAAAGCTCTGAGCCCCCAGTCAGCGGTGTTGACAGTTAAATTAATAAATACACAAAATGGGAAATTCAAATAACAACAATTTAATATAATTCAATAACAGTCATCTCTCAAATAAAATTCAAATTAAAATCCTATCACTCGTCTTTCACCCGACCATGTGACGGCCTTTTTCATCATCTGATTAGTTTGTTTGATTCTTTGTTTATTTAGGATTGGTAACGTAGCTTTAACAATTTTTCAGTCATATCGCTATGATGTCTGCACTGAGGCAGTTTATAGTGCTGTCCAGCACTGGCGCATCATGCCGCAGACATGTAGTATGATGTCCCACCCAGTCACATTATCCTGACACCGGGCTGACCAGAATAAACACTAAACTCTTAATGCTGAGCGTCAAGCGAGGCAGCTATTTGTAACCAATTTTGTAAGTCTGGTATGACTCGGTCGGCGATCGAACCCACGACCTATCGCTTCCGCGGCGGTCGCTCTAACCACTAGGACACCGGATCGATTCAGGTTAATCCTTACAACGTGAGACTGATATATATATATATATATATATATATATATATATATATATATATATATATATATATATATATATTCCGTACTTATTTGGAATAATGTATCGTTGCATTTGTAACACCAGGAACCTTAAAGATATGTGAACTGTTTAAGGCTTCAGCTCTTGTTCAAAAAGGAACAGATGTTATATCAACTTATTCCAAACTGCCACCACTGTTCTTCGTAGCATATTCAATATCTATGCTAGCCTAGGTGATTACGCGTCGGACTTTGAAACGAACATTTATCATACAAGACAGTAAGAATATCATTCAGATTCCATTTCTTTGATATGATACAACCGTTATATGATTCAGTGCTGCTGAAAATATATGAAGAATCCAGCTAATTTTTATCGGATTGATTGGTTGACATTGGTAACAGCCTGGTGTTATTTGACTAATATGTCAGGACTGGCTTTATTAATAATGTCTATTGCTTTAGATCTGACAGAAAAATTTATAGTTGATGCTGTCGGTCAAAGGTTGCATAAAAATATAAAACCCAAAGCACTGCTGATCAATAAACAATCCATTTATATTCGTGTCAGGACTATTAAGTGTTTGACAAATTGAACGCGAATGGACCTACAATGTTGTTGTTGTAGAAGGGTTTAACGCCATTTTCAGCACAATATAGGTTATACATAGTGGACAATATAAATAATGGAAGAAGAACCCGGGAGAACCCCCCAAAGAACCAACGACCCACGATAAGCTACTGGCAAGCTTTCTCACATGCCCCACGTTGGCAGAAACTGAGACTTGAACCCACGTAGACAGAGGCGATATAACAATGATCCGTAACGGGGAGCGCTTTAGACCACTCGCCTTCTCGGAGCTCTCGCTAACGATGTAGATTTCATTGCATTTCCTTCAAGAGTTATACCTGATCAAATATTGAAATGATACAAAATGAAGTCTTGTCCCGTAACATTCATAAGAAGACATAATGTTATTTATGCAAAAATGCCTATATAATATTTTTCTATAAATGTAATTCGTGCCGTAAAATGTCATATCACATACCGTATGATGTCATGTAAAGCAAACATTTAATAACATAAATATCAGACTGTATTTATATGTAATTAAGCTTAGGTATTCAACAGTTTTATTAAAGCAAAATCGTTATTTATCGAATCAAAAGGTGGAGTATTACATTAGTGCTAAAGTTAATGAAATTTGGGAAACTTCATGACTAATGTGACCGTAATCTGAGTCCTGCTTGGTCCTAAACATATGACAAATCTCAGCTTTTGTCACGAAATATGAAGTCTTCATGTCTGACGAGAATGACATTGTTTACCTTATCAGATTTCTCCTTGGCATTACATCTTACTTCATTCTTCTTTAATTAAATCACAGTTTCTTTAAAGTAATACATTTAGATGATTTGATACATTTAGATGATTTGATACATTTAGATGACCGACGAGACAAACATAAGAATAATTAATCTGCCACAATGCTGTGGTTTCAACACACATCTAACATGAGACGTGTGTGTGTGTGTGTGTGTGTGTGTGTGTGTGTGTCAGTCTGTCTGTCTGTGTGTGTGTGTGATTAGGATTTAGCAAATTTTCACTCATATCGCTACGATATCTGCAGCGAGACTGTTTATAGTGATGTCTTGCACTGGGGCATCATGCCGCAGACATTTAGCATGATGTCCCACCCATTGACATTATCATGACACCAGTCCGACCAGTCGTAACACCATCCTATTAATGCTGTGCGCCAAGCGAGGCAGCTGTTAGTACCATTTTCGTAAGTCTTTGGTATGACTTTGCCAGGAATCGAACCCACGCCCTTCCGATTCTGCGGCGGACGCTTTAACCACTAGGCCACCGGAACAGTCTAACTAATATGACACGATTCAAAGAATAATATATCAGTTCGGTCTTTAAAGTAATAAACAATGGTGTAGTAATCAGACAAAAAATCCAGTTATCAGAGACCTTGATCTGTAATGGAGTAAAATATGTACGTTATTCTTGGAAAATCGTCAGTTAAAAGGCGCTTCCGTTTAGAAGATATATTTGCTGTGTACGGTAAGACAACTGACATATTTATACAAGGTTAATAACAGAATATAACACTAAATAGCTTGTTTTTCCTATCCAAAATATTTTAAGCGGTACACCAACCCACTAGTGAAGCGTCTTCTCTTGTATAAAACCGCATACTTAACCCCGTATTGTCACTCAAGGCTAGATCCAGAAAAAGTCCAGGGACGAACCACCAACAGTAAGACGCTGACAACCTTTCTCACATCTCGGAGCCAAAGACACGAGCATACTCAGAGGTGAGTTGTTGGCGATCAGGAAAGGCGAGCGTACTAGACCACTCAGACAGTCGCGCAAGTTTTTAGTGATCAAGTATTATATATATACCATTAGTTTGTATTGAGTTTTGGCTTTTGTCTATTATTTCATCTTAATTTGTATTATGGAATGGACCTTTGTCCATAATTTGAGAGTTTGAGTTGGGTTTAGCTATCTAGTGAGTACTGCATTTGATCATGATGCTAACTGCTTTAAATTTTTCAGAAAACGTCCATGTGTATTTAAAATTTAAATTAACGTAGTATCAGATTTCTATGTTTAGCCTCTGGTATTGAAGCTCAAATAGTTTCGAAATCGTTAATAAGACCAATAAGAATTCACAATGTCATCTAAGGTGAAGAACTGTTTTAAACATCCTACCCAGAAAGGGTTAGACGCCATTAAAAAAGACTAAATGTTTCTGCTTTCCAGCAAATGTGATCTTTTGAAGAAAAAACTTCTTTAACGAAGGAAGAACGATTATGTTGGTCCACTATATTTGATGGAAAAAAGTTTTTCGTAAGGTGCTTTGGGCTTGATTAGTAAGTCTCTGTGTGGCTCTGAAATGAAATAAAAAAATTTAAAGCAAATAAATGATCAAAATTGAGGAAAGAAATCTTCAACATGAAAATGAAATGATGGAAATCAAAAGTCAGAAAGAGAAAAGAGAACTACAATCATAGAATGAGAAAATGGAGAGAGAAAGAGAGTGAATGTGAGAAGAGAAAAATACAAATTGAGAGAGAGAGAGAGAGAGAGAGAGAGAGAGAGAGAGAGAGAGAGAGAGAGAGAGAGATGAAATGACTAATAGATCAGACTATATTAATAAAAATGTGTAATGTCTGGCAAAAAGCTGGTGATGCGCCCACTTCTCTATAGAAGCATCACATGCTATTTTCGCTGCGATTAATTAATGTATTTTGAATGGTTAAGAGTTGGTACCTGAGGCATGTCGACAAACGTTTAGGAACTGTTTCACCAATTGGGATTTGCGAGGAAATATAACTCCAATATTGATATGTGATTGTTGTGCTATTGCGTTAAAACGTAAGATGAGACGTCGTGTTCTAACTATCAATAACTTTAATATATATAAACAACAACTGTGAGGTTTTAACACAGAGTGGTATCCAAGAGGCAGACGCCTGTTGATAGTACCAGTGGAAATATGACTCATGCACAGAGGGTTCTGATTGGTCACCTACCATGTATAATGTTACAGTGATGTTCAGCCAGTAAGATTAAGATAACCTCAGACAGCTCATATTAATTGAAAAAGTCCAAGTATTGCATCGATAGTGACCATAAGATCAACATTGATGAGCCAAATGTCGACGCTTTAGAAAAAGCTGAAATGTTTTCATTGTGCCGTGAAACGGATTTATTTGAGTTAGCTCGCTCTCTTCCGTTTTACTGCTTTAATTTGATGACACAGGCAGCATAGTTCGTGTACCCCAAAAACTCTTCAAAACACATGATCATCATATTCAAAGATTAATAATCACTAGTCCACTGCTTAGAGAGGAGAGAGGCATACATTGTGTTTGTGAATAAGAATTTTTAACATATTTGTTAAAATGGAGAAGCATCATAAAACAGATCGGAGACTAAAGAAGATGGATATAGAAACAAACGATTTAGTGATAAAGCTCCTGGTACAACGTAAAATAACAGGGTTTGTAAAGGAAACAGAAAAAATATATCATTCGACAAGGAGATCATAGATTTAGGGAAGCAGTTAAAGAAATGGAAGACTTAGTTAGTGAATAAGATGGGGACGAAAAAAAAAGGGAAAACAAAGAAAGAAAAAAAAAATGAAAGAAGATTCTAGGAAACGGAAGCAGGGGGGAAACTATTGTTATGTATATTTGATTTAATGTAATTGTTTGTTTGTTAGTTCAAAAGTTGTTACGTCTATGTCATGATATTGTAATGTAACATTGTTTACTTAAATTTGATTTCTTTCCCCTCTAGAAAATATGTTTACCTTATTTCTTAACCACATAATGATGACTTGTTCCTGACCTTAATTTAAAATTAGTAACGGTCAAGTAAACACCATCCTTTTTAATTAGCTTTTATTTTGGGATACATAATAGTAAGAACGAGGCTGTATTGGAATACATGACATTAGACACATTAATACCTGCTAGAAATTAAAGGGATAGATGTACTTATGTATATCCAGTTGAAAGACGCGCCATATTATGACCCGATAAGAGATGTCCTCCTTAATGGATACTAGTTAACTGAGTGATTGTACTGCAAGAAAACTCGGTTTACTAAACGAGTGAGTCGACACATTCACCGAGTCAGTCTGAAGGATGGATACTTATTTAGAGCATTGGGTTGAATGCGGTATTATATAAAAATAACACATTCGAAGATTTTAATTTTTTATATTAAGGTACCAGTCGTCAACTACATGTGGTAAAGAATTATACTTACTTTCTGAGGGAGAGTGCTTCTCCAATGCTTACAATTCCAATTTTTATAAATGAAACGGATTTTCTGCAAAACGACTGGCAGTAATCGGTAACATGACACTGCTCTGAAATTGTTTACACAATAATCTGAAGGGAAAACAATCATACAGGTGACCAAAATACCTTATATTAACCGCATGATCCATTTTGACCTAGGATCCTCTCTATCATACTATATGAAAGAGAAAGTACTTAGCTTCTAAATACTTTGTTCCACCTCTGACCCTCGATTAACTTCTGATAGTTCTGTCTTTATATAGGCACATAACCTTACTCTATGGCTTGGTTTATTCCTGACATATTGTTATATTCATCAAGCCATCATTGACTTTTCTACTTTGTACCAAACTGAAGTGACAGGCTTCAAAACGTGCTATTTTTGCGAAGTATCAATCTTGGAAAAAGTGCGTGCTTGTGACAAATTGTGAAAAGAGTTACATTACAGTACAGTGGCAGATGCAAAAGTAAACTATTACTTCCCAATTTGTGCATTCAACTTAAGGACTAAGACATTCTCTTCTTCACTATATATACATTGCAAACAAGCGACTCTTAGTTTTAAAACATGTTCACCATCGGACACACATGTCAATGGCGATCCGAGAACGTTGTTACGATGTAGACTATTTGTACCAAGACAACACTAGGTAATAACATGATCGCATCATGTTAGAAATCATTTGAATGTGTTAAATTGATGAGAGTATACGTTAAAGTATAACCGTTTGAGCCAATCTTATTTCGCCGTACGGTCAAGTGTTGCAACGAGTTCAACCCCCTTACCATAAAGTTTTAGGCGCTACAGCTGGACCAACTATGAAAAATGTTAAAACCCTGATGAAAAGTCCATACCCCCAGAGACCAAAACAGATGCAGCCACACGGATACCTAAGGAAAAAGAAACACAAGTCTTTCAAGCACCGTCGGCGTCTGCCATCCGTAGTAAAATAATTTGCTTTGCATTTATTTGGTTATGGACAATTCAATGGTATTGAATCATTTTTGCCTTGGGTATCTGGTTTTCTCCGCATAAACGTATACTTTCTACCTTTATGCCTCGTACCGCAGGAGGATATGGTATGCGTTGTTTCCCCCTGTGCATCATATGAAAACTTAATTAAATCCATAACGTGCTTCATTCAAGCCCCATCTATGACACTTGATGTAGGCAGTTCACTGCCTCGATTGTTGTCTACATGTTTCTTAGATTCCTGCACAGCAAAGAAACCTGACCGTGCATTATTTTAGAGCAAGATAATTGACCTAAGCTGAACATTTGTTGACGTGTATATATAATAAATTAAGTTAGCGAGTTAGAATTATAATTTAATTGAAATAATCTTTGCAACTTCTGCTTCATACTTTGAAAGACATGGAGGTACCTTAAAAACCGTTGGCATTAGGGCTTGAAAACTAGATTTACTTTCATTTTTAAAATCAATACGAAATTTCAATATTACTAGGAAATAATATGTCCGTATGTAAGATCAGGAGAGCACGTGTCACCAGGTTTTACACTTTTCCTTCGGTAAAATAGTGCACTTAGTATATTTTAAATGCGCACCAACTAAAGCCAGGGGAATAAAACCCACTATAACCTTCGTTTGGCAGTGATTGCTGACACAATATGTGACATGAAGGTTGACATACAATTGTATCAGCACAGATCTTGTAAACATCTGTTATATTCACAATTATAGTCCTGAGCCGACACACGACAAGTTGACATCGGACGTAAATGTGTAACTAGAAAATAGACAGTTCCAAAAAAGGCATATCGGTGAAAGCCATAACATACACCTACCTCCCAAGTTTTGGAAATATAAAGGAATCGATTTACACAAGAATGCAAGGCACACATAATTGGATATTCAAATATCTGCGCAAACTCTTTCGATACCCCTCAAGCTATTTGAGTTACACAGTATATAAATAGCAACAAATGTTTCTTTAGCAAATGATCCATGAGGAATGTTTTGCAAGTGGAGAACGCTAGAGGATAGAATCATGAAAAAGCACGGTACAAAAAGTATGTCGAACGGGGTAATTTAACAAATAACATCCTTCTAAATGCATCGGATCTTTTAGAGATCAGCTTTTGTCTTCAGAATTTTAAGCCTTGTAATGTGATTTTTCTCTTCAGCTTACCCCCACCCCCACCTCATGCAGTTCGTTCGTTTTAAAATTGCACTAACAAGATATAAAGCCAGCTCGCACAAATGATATCTAGATTGGTTGTTCCAGGGAGTACCAAGGATTGAGTGGATATGTGCTACATACAGTTTAAGAACCGTCGAAAAATGAAATATCATTTCAAAAAGCATGTATGTAATTTAACTAACTATGTTTCTGTTTAAAAAGAATGCCCTAATAGAACAAAAAAGAAAATAAAATTATGAGTTAACTTAATTTGTAGGCCACTGCCAAATACATGCTGGTGTTGAATTTTTGTTTTAAACTAACCCACTTCTATTCATATTACAAAAGATGTTTATTCTCATTAAATGCATGCTCCCGCACGTTGAAACCACAACAGCATATTATTTAATTTATTACTGATTGGCTTCTCTTTTAAAATTACTCTCTTAAGGTCATAACCAACAGTGTTATTAAATTAAATTGCAATATCAAGCATTAATTAGAACACAATAACAATCAAAAAGGAAATATTAACTTTAAACAATGTCATTCTTATATGACAAACGTCTACCTGCAATTATTGTATATCTTTAACTTTCTTTAAATATTTAGAGCGTAAATAGGATCAATATAATATATATATATATATATATATATATATATATATATATATATATATATATATATATATATATATATATATATATATATATATAGGCATACTGGTAAGCAGAGATAAATAGCTACTAGACTAATACCGTATGTACACACAATAATATTCAGTAAAAAAGAAAATATATGACCAACTTTCCTGACTCAAAGTTTGTTTTGAATTTCATAAACTAACTTTATTTACATTTGCAACATAGATATTCAAGTTATATAAAATGAAGGGTGATAATAGATATCAATGCCAAGAATAACGTTTATTATTTGATCGAATTTATCTAACTAAATCTCATGTGGTGTTTGAAAACTAGTCTTACGAAGTCTCTAAAATCAAATTGTAGCGTGTCAAATTCGAAGCCTCAATAAAATGAAATTACATGTTGATCTCACTGAACATACACGTTCGCTTCGTATCAGTTCTGTTAAGACAGCAATGAAAGAAGAAAAGAGAAATGTAAATTGTGAAACAAATAAAATGAGACAAAAGGTAAGACAATTGAGTTGGAAGTTTAAGGTTTAACACCAAATTTGTAATCAGCGATGAATCCAAAAGGAGCGATGTGACATAATCCTTCACATTCAATGGAACAAAAAAATTAGACGAACATTTGACATTTGACAAATCATCTAGAGGTAATAATAAACAGGCCAGCAGAGAAGCGAATTGTTTCCACACATTCTTTAATTGTACAGTTGTTTTAAAGCCTACGAGGACAAATGAAATGGTTTAATAGACACTGAATGTTTCTTATTCATTATTGATTTTTTTAATGATGTCCCAAATGTTGAATATTCATCAACATTCTTACTATACCGCTTGAAAGTGCACTCTCTCTGAATATCTAGAGTCATAATAATTCTGGAGAAAGGTTAAACTGTCTTGAGCCTGAAAAGAGAGGAACAAAAATAAAAAAAGTTTTGCATACATAACATGAAATGTCTGATACATAATTCACAATTCTAGAAAATATTCTCAATTTTGTTAAATAAGGCTATAACATGCATTCAGATCATCATCATCATCATCATCATCATCATCATCATCATCATCATCAGTCTCTTGACCTATTGTGGTCGTTGAAGCACTGCTGCTGAACATCTGACCAGTTCCCTCCCCTTGTCTTGATCATTTGCCAATTCCTGTTTTTCCACAAAACTTTTCCTGGTTCATTCCGTGATGCTGTCAGTCCACTTTTTTCTCTGTCTACATCTCTTTCTGCAACCTTGAACGTTGCCCTGCAATACTGTTGTGGATAGACTGTTTGCTCTAGTTATATGGCCATACCATTTCAGCTTCTCTTTTTGACAGTGTTGAGGAGGTCTTCATAATTGCCTACTTTGTGCCTGATATTTTTACTCACTTTTTCATTTGTGATGTGGTCCATGTAATAGATGCCAAGGATTCTTCGTTGTAATTCTGAAGTCAAGGTCCAGGCCTCACATGAATACAAAATGATTGAGATGAATAGTGCTCTCAATAGACTGATTTAAGTTTTCAGACAGATATTCTTGTCTCTCTAGATGGGTTTTAGCTTTGACATGAATACTGTTGTTTGTGCTGCTCGTGACAAAACGTCTGCTCTTGATGCCTCGTCGGTGATTATGAAACCAAGCTATTTGAATTGACCACTGTTTCAAGTTCATGTCCTCTGACTTTAATCTTGGTTGAGATTTGTTTGACATTATTTGCCATCAGCTTTGTCTTCTCGACGCTTATATTCATGTCAAATCTGGAAGATGTTTCATTAATATTCTTCACTAAGGTGGCAAGCTCATCTTAACTGCCTGCCAGCCCAACAATGTCATCTTCAAAGCGTAGGCATGATGCTCCAGTGTTAGACATCTCTATAAACTGTTACGAGAGCCGATGTGACTGAAAATCTTTAAAGATACGTTAAAACTACAAAACCGAAAAAACACACATATTTGTGTGAAACGTGTAATGGTTAATTATGAACTGGACAAAATGTGTTCCACTTACACTTTTTCGGAAGTGTTTCAGGATGATTAAATTAATTAAATTTATTCATTTGACTAATCAGTCGCGTGACATGACACATTAGCTATTTATTTTCTTTTTTACATGCACATTTCTGCTGTGACTAGAAATTTTAATGATATGTTAAACAAAAACATGTAACTGGATATTGAAATTTGTTCTTTCTAATTGAGTAATCAAAGGACCATATGCTAGACAAATGTAAAGTCATAGGACTAGGTTTGGGAATGGGGATTTACACCCCAATAATAGAATTGATGAATGTATCTTATATTCCATTAGTTGGGGAGTGGTGGGGGTGTTCCTATCTATGAAATGGAGATTAAATTATTCCGTGTTTTTATTACAGATATGAAATGGGGCATGCGAACATCACGTGTCCGCAGTTTAGATAAACCAAACGCTTTTCAAATTACATTGCTAACATTGTTTATAATATAATGGTGTGATGTGTACTTCACTTGTTTGTCAAGAATGTAGCTACACATTGTCATCAAAACAAACGTAAAAGTAAGATATCGTTAAATTTGACACAAAACTCATATTGAGGACACATATACACGAACACCTTCTGAATAAAACTTAACGAATGTTCTGAATGGACCATGGTATAGTAAATCTAACATGATTGCGAAGAAGAAGCATATCAAATCAATCAATACGTCTAAACAAAACTACACGGGCTATTGGAGAGAAATTATTACAATCAATACAAAACTAGCTGTCTAGTCATTTACGCGCTAATGGTCTTATTTATACAGTTGGAAACCATTGCTCTGAAGAAGACGATTCACTCTAGATAGATAGTGAAGTAATTCGTGGGGACGTTCATCTCTCTCTCTCTCTCTCTCTCTCTCTCTCTCTCTCTCTCTCTCTCTCTCTCTCTCTCCATCCATCCATCCATTCTTCTCTGGATGAAATAAAAACAATATTGACATCGACAATACTTTGAAAGATGATACATTAGCAGAATTCGAATACTACTACTACTGCTACTACTACTACTATTATTACTAATAGTTATACCTATAACGAGGACTTTGTATAGCGCTTAATCGTTAGAAGCTCTAAACACTTTACAACATCTATAATTGTAAGACTACAAAAAAGAAAACAACAACAACAACAACAAAAACACCATAAAATATTTAAGGTAGGAAACATTATTAGGTTTTTAAATTTGTTCGTGCAGTCGAAAAAGGTGAAGCTCAAGAGCACTCTTGAAAGGGATCACTTTGTCTTTATGTCTATGTTTATTGGGCAATTCTTTTCACGTTGCTGGGCCCTAGTATGCAAAAGAACGTTGTCCATATGACTTCGTTTCATAGTCGAAATAATGAATATACAATTGTCAGAAGAGGAGCGTAGGTATCTTGTTGGTGTATACACACATGTAAGGCCAGATAGATATATTGGACTGGAGTTCATCAGTGATACGTTGCACAGAGAACATATTTTGTGTTTGATTCTGTATCGAATGGATGGCCATTGCAGGGTACAGAGCAGTGTTGAGGTATGCTCTGATCGGGGTACTCTAAAGATGATCCAAGCAGCAGTGTTTTGAACTTTTTGAAGTTTCTGGAGTAAGTATTAAGACGAAATAGACAGAAATGAGTTACAATAGTCCAGTTTTGAAATTACTAATGAACACAGAAGTGATTTAGTGGCATCAACTGAAAGATATTTTACAAATGAAACTGATGCGTCTTCAGCTCAAGATATTCAGCCTTGCATATGTTCATGACATGTTGGTGCAATGTGAGTACTGTCCAGAGTAAATCCTAGGTTTCTTACTGTGTGAATTTAATGTTGGCGTTGCTGGTAAATATTGTTTGAGGTAAAGGATGTGAATGAGAAAATCTTTATGCTGTGATGAAAATGGCCTTAGTTTTATCCTCATTCATTGTAAACTTGTCACATGTAATCCATGATTACACATACGAAATGTACCACTCTACTCCTTGGTTGGTATCATCAACGTCAATTGGGTGGCTATACTTGTATATTTGGTTGTTATCAGCGTACAGTTGGTGAGACACTGGGTGATGATCATCTATGATACTTGAGAGCGGCTGAGTGTATTGAATGAAGGGAACAGTTCCAGTAACAGACCCATGTGGAACACCACAACACAGATTAACTGGGCTGGAGTTTGCTCTGTTTTCAGATACATATGTGTCCTATTGACTAAATAGAACCACAGCAAGGCTGTAGTGTGAATGTCAACTGCATGCTGGAGACTGTGAGGTAATATATAATGGTATATTGTGTCAAGACAAATCAAAGAGGGTGAGTACTGAAATATTTCCTCTATCCCAATACGAGGAACTGTCATTAACTACTTTCAGAAGAGTAGTTTCAGTGGCAATGGCAATATGCAGACTCTGCTATCCTGACTGTTTTAATTCAAATGAGAAACAAAATGTGTTAGAACAACGTTTTCTACGATTTTTGTTTTTGAACTGGAGATTAGAAACATAGCGGTAACTCTTTAAATCATTATGGGCGAGTGCTCGTTTCTTCAGCAGAGGCGTTACTGTGGCAGTTTTGAAAGTGATGGTAATTTTCCGGTTTAGAGAGAGAGAGAGAGAGGTAGTAAAATATCAGTTAGTGAAGGCAAAATTGGATCTAAGTACTCAGTTAGAAGTGATGTTGGAATTGGATCAAGTCCATTTGACTTTTGAGCACTCATCATCACGATTGTCCGTACTAAATCCATAGAGTCAGGATCAAATGCTGCTAACTGGTTGTAGCTGAAATTCTGTATCATAACTGTATGGTGACGACGAGTCAACTGAAATTGTGTTGTCAAGATTACCTCTAATGGTTTGTACTTTGTCACGGAAGACATTTGCAAATCGGTCTGAAAGGACCAACGGAGAGAAAGTAGCTGGAAGTGTGTTAGTTATCTTGACGAGCTCTTTGCAGCTAAAACTCTCTGTGATCTTAGTACTGTTTTGGGCTAATTTTAGTAGTGTGAAGTTGGTCCCTAACACTGCTTATCCATGGAGAACACTTTTGAATTAATCCTATGCACTTGATGGCAGGTAATGTATGCCGTACTTAAGAATTGATAAATTTCCTGACGCATTTATTCTTTTTCTTGGAAAGGTTTATGTGTCATTTTCTAATGTGGCCAAAACCAGGATCCAATGAACGTGAGGTTATACAATAGGTATAACTTTAACGGCTTAGCAGCAGGGAGAAGAACCCTACAACTTTTTTCGAAAAAATTGATTGAAGCCTCAAAACGGAAAATAGAGCCTTCCTGCGAAATCTCATATTTTAACCCCCAAAAAATATAAGTCCCCATTTGGCAAACGGAGACTTTTCGATTTTTCAATCATCTGGGTCGCAACGATGCTGTCATCGCCCCCCCCCCCCTCCCCCACGCCCTGCTGCTACCGGTTAACAAAAATCATTTATGATTTCAACCGAATATTTGATCGAGTCCGATACGATATCGTGTCCGAGGACGAAAATCATTTATGATTTCACAAACAGACTAATCGCTAACACCTCCTCTTGTAGATCAATTAAATTATTTGACTGGTCAGTGAGTCGGAAATTAATTCTCGTCAGCGAATTATTATGGCATCGCATATCGACAGGATTAACTGAATTTCGGCATCGATTTGCTCAATTTGGTAAGACCCAGTCGGTAACGAAACAGTTTCCCACGCTGGTGTACCATCGGGTTTATTTTTATACGAGACCACCAATGCGTTATTCGGTTGCTGACCGCCAAATGCAACCGATCTGATATTGGGCCAGCTATGATATACTCGTAATTTTGCCAGCGCGATCTCGCGCACTGGAATCGGAGAGGGGAAGTTCACACTAAATTGCGGATTCGTTGATGTTATTGATATCATACTTGTTCGTATCGGACTTGTATTCTCCGCGATTCGTTGAAGCAGTTCGATTGACATTATTGTTAACGCTGTTTTCAATTTCCAATTTCAACATCGCGGAGTTATACAACTGGGTCATCGCGAAAATTCAACATCGGATATGAACGAATTATCTATCGACAGCGAGATCAACTCGGATAATTTCGAGTATGCGTCAAATACCACTCTATACCGAGCTGTATAATCGCCGAGTTTTTTCTGAGAACACGATGATAATTTTTTATTTATCGCGGTGGCGACTGCCGCGATTGTAGTCGCCACGGAGATAGCGATTGGAACTGCAATCGGAGCCATCATGGTCACCGTCAACAGAATTATCCAGGCGCTGGCCATCACACCGGACACCGAGTACACGGTGATGTCGATGATTGCTATGCTGCGTCGGTATTTTTTCATTTTTTTCACGATAGCGCTCAGAAAGTGATTTCAAGTTCGAGGAAAATTCTTTCACTGTATCATATCGATATCGATGTGATTGTGACACCGCTGACTCTGTCAACGGGACTATTATCGGTTCAATTGATTTCATCGATGTCATTGTTATTTTAAACCCGCTGGTGTTTTCAATTATTCGCCATCGTTAGCGGGTTGGGATGTCGTAGGTATGGTAGCTTCAGCCGGAAAAATCATCTACAAATTCTAAACACCAGGTTATTTTTGATCTAATGGTGGAGCTATCAACCGCGACGAAATAAAAGTCTTTTCCGCGACCCTTCAAAATTAACGTCGCGGTGCCACCAGAGTAGGTTTTACCGTCCGCGATCATATTAAATTGATCGATAGAGATCAACGTTAGCCTGTAGATACCATCGATCCACTCTGGCCTGAGGAGAATCTCGACCCCCTCTCCGACACCCAAGGGACCGATGAACAATGTAGTATAAACGTCTCTTGTCCAATCCATGGTTCCATGCTCGACCGTATACACGATATTTTTAACTTCAGTGTCTAGATGCGGAATCTTTATCTTTTCAAAATTTTCTTTTAGTTTAAGAAGATCGTCGTAAATATCGAGATAATTTAACCTGATTCTGGCAGGATCTATTGTTTGCCCCCTCTCCCCCTTGTTAGAAAAGAATGAAATCAGAAGTTCGTTGATTTTAATCCGTGCCTGGGTTTTAATATGATGGTCAACGTTAGAAAAATTCGCCGTGATATCTTGGGGTTTACTGCCCACAAAGAACTTATTAACAATTTCGCTGGTGAGCTTTAGTTCGTCAATAGCGCTTTTAATTTCAGCGAGGGTCGGGCCTGTCAGAGATGTGGTTTCAGACATGGGTATTCTCCCCAAAAATTTATCCACGATGGTATTAAGTGTTGTTTGTCTCACCATAAAGATATTAATATCTTTGAGAGTCAGCGTAGATGTAACCGGGACACCAACGAAACTATTAGCGACGTAGGCATTGTGAATATGCTTGTCAATAAACTCGCTAATTTCAGCGAGAGTCATACCTGCCACAAGTTGGTTTCCCAAAAACTTACCAACAACGTCGTTGGTGGGTTTTTGTATCTTTTCAAAATTTTCTTTTAGGTTAAAAATATCATTGTAAATATTTTGCCTTGATTTCGCCAGGACTCATTATCCTCCCCTCCTTCCCGTTAAAAAAGAATAAAATCAGAAGGGTTCTGATTCCAAGCCGTGCTTGGTCTTTAACATAAACGTCGATGTCAGAAAATTTCGTCGTGATAGCTTGGGGTTTACTACCCTCTAAGAACTTATTAACAATTTTGTTAGTGGGTTTTTGTACCTTTTCAAAGTTTTCTATTAGTTTAGAACTGTCCGTGTAAATATCGAGATAATTTGCCTTGATTTCGGCGGCCGTCATTATCCTCCCCTTCTCCGTGTTAAAAAAGAATAAATTCAGAAGGTCTTTGATTTCAGCGAGAGCCATACCAACCAGAAGCGGAGTTCCAAAGAATTTATGTACGACATTTTTGCGAAAAGTATTATAACCTCGTATATAATCATCCAGATCACGGCCTTGGGCGGCAATCGCGTCGGTGATCGTAGACACAAGTGCGCCTGGTTTAAGTTGTCCGTCGCTGGAATACAGCGCAATAGAACTTTCAGCGGCCTCGCGCTGCCGTATCAAAATGTCATCCGCGGATATATTACTGGATTTCAATTTACCCTGGCGATCTTGAAATACAACTATTTCGTTCTGGTCAACACTTGCTAAATTCAACGTCTCAGCGATTTCATCTTCAATTATTATTTTTACATCCTCGATAGAACTCGCAGATGTTTTCGCGGTGGGTTTCGACATTGACAGAGATCGTCCCTAAATATCAATCATTTTTGTTAGCGCAACTTGTATTTTAAATTTATTGATTCTCTAAAATTATCTTGTAATTTTCCACTCATGTATTCATTTACAACCAGATGAGGTGGTTTCTGTGATGATGAAATCTCCGCGAGGACATTTAATACTTCACGGTCGCATATCGGTGGATCATTTAATTGTTGTGTTGGCAGCGTGCAATAAAAAATCGGAATTGATTGATTCTTTGAATTTATATAACGCATAAACTCGCTAGGAGGGGCTAGCCCATATGAATCAAAATAGACTATCCCAGGTGGATCAATCGCGTATGCAACCCAGTGAGTTCCCGATCCGTTACTGTTATCAAGATTGATGATACCGGTTTCAACGCGTTTAAGTTTTCTCGGCAACTGATCTCTCATAAAAACCCCTCTGAAGTTTTTTATCGTTAGCTTTTAGCAACATTAATTAAATCAAAATTGGACATAGGAAGAAATACTCTTTCAACTAATAAACCGTTCCTGGTAGTCTTAGACCCTTTCCGCTGTACCATGAATATGGAGTCCCTGGTAGTCTTAGACCCTTTCCCTTTTTTTATATCCTTTACCAGTTGCCTTTTTCAACGCCATTCCTGCCGCGGTACCAACGACTCCCAACGCTGCCGCTTTCGCCACCGCTGGGGCAGCCGCTGAAATCAATGCTGGTATTGCGGCTAACAATGGAAATAAACCACCTGATTTTATCATGTTGGTGATTGCAGCCTTTAAAAATTCAATTTGAACCCCCCGCTTATTTTTCATTGCATCATTGAAATGTTTTATTTGACGATCCTTCAATGATATTTTATGTGTACCGCCGGACATCTGCGCTGGTTTCAACGTTATTGTTGTTCCACATTCTTTAGCGGATTTTGAGTTTAATTTCTTGACCTGACCATCAGTCAGCTTGACACTAACAACACTATATGGCATTTTATTGTAAACACATTTCTGCTTTCAATTGATCTAATTGTGAATCGTTTGCATATTTTCCACTGGTGTATCAACGATTCTCATTCGTCCGCCGGCCCCTTCTAACAACATTGATTTGTCACTGAGAATGACAGCAACCGCTCTATAATTATCAATACCAGCAGGGCGTTGGACACGAGCCCTGAAATGTATCTCAACGACGGATTGCCTTGTTAAATCAAGATGTTCCAGCGAAAAGTAATAAATTGGATACAATTTCTTAAAATCAAGTTGCGATATTTGCAAACCGGTATCAACATTTTGATCACGACCCATAAATGACAGCATCCGATGATACGCACGTGCTATATAGTTGTTTTCGTAATTAAGCTGTATATCCTCAGATGGTTCCTGTTGTCCGTTTATTATCAGTGAAACCTCCGTGACTCCTAATCGATCAAATATCATATGACTGCGTTCTTGGGAGCCTGCTCGATCCCGATTCTGCAGCGCTATAAATATATGACGTGGAGCTGAAACACCTTGTTTTGATGCCAAGTGCCATGTAAATGTACCATCAACATTATCCTTTTTGGCATCAGTTGTTGTTGTTAGCCAACTTAGCAATGATTTGCCGCCTGTTTCCATAAATGAGAGTAGCCGCTCTTTTCTGGCAATTGATGGCATCCACAATACTATTTTACTCAAAACAACTTTACCCTCAGCGGCACCAGTACGCCAAATTGCATCATTGTCAGTGCCTTTTCGCACTAACGCGATTGTGTGTTTGGCTCCATAGATAACTTTTCTGACATTTCTGCAGAATCCAAATATGTGATGGAGTGGAATCGCACATGAAAAATATTGATGCTGTCCTTGCAATGCCAATTTTCGTGTTGCAAACCCTAGATTGAAATTATCATTAACGCCTTTTATAATTTAAAAATCAGCGCCTGGTCTGGCTCGACTTTCTGGATTAGCTGCTTCTTGTTGATTATCAACTGAAGTGTCTTGCGGTGTTAACACTTTAATGTATTGTAGGTGGTCAGTGTTATCAGAGGTATCTTTTGCAAACATCATAGACGGACCAGCCGATCTTGTATAATCATCGGAGTATCTTGCTAGTCCGATTATTGATGTTGCAATATCAACTTCACGGTCTATTGATTCAATTTCTTTTCCATCAATGAGATATCTTGCACTTTCAAATAACGCCATTATGCCATTATTAACAAAACCGACTCTGGTACCATCTGCATATGGGGTATCAGCTGCAACATTTGTTACGAGTTTTCCCTCGATTTCAATAAATGATTCACATGGCAAAAAGTATTTACTGGTATCTTGAACTTGAAGTTCAACTCGCGATCGTAGGTCGGGTTGTATTGCATGATAGGAATAGTATTGATAATCACGCACGGAATCGTCTTTGCCCACTTTGGCTTCCATATCAATCGCGGGATCAGCTGTTCGTTTAAACATTTTGTAACTTACTAGTGCTTTCAATTGCGAAACTCTTTGAAATTATCGTCGTTTTCGTTTTCGTTTCAAACCACTTCCTGCTATCGCGTTCATGATAGCGTTATCTGTTACCGGCGAAGCTGTCAATGGCGACGGAGTCACCGAAGCAGCCAACGACGCTAGTTTTTCTTTCACCGCACTATTTCTTTGCTGATTTTTTCAGGCATCACTGTCGTTGATTGCAGCACTGGCGGTTTCACCACCGACTTCGTCGCTGTTGGTTTCTTTCGCACCAATGATGCTATTTTATCTTTCACAGCAGAAAATGCCCTTCCGGCAAGATTTCCAATAACGCTGATTCCCTTATCACGAATAACATCAATGGCTTTCATTGATAATTGTTTAGCTAACGGCGCCACTTTTGGGGCCATTTTTGTAAATAACCCCGCAATGGTATTGCCGAAACCATTTCCGTACCACGCGCGGTAAACAGGCAATCGTGAGTTCACCACGTAGACGCTTACGGGTTTATCATGGTTGTAGTGTATAATAATCTTGTTATAAAAGTATTAGTTTTTCAATTAGTGATCAATCGCTAAAATCCATTGGATTTTCATCATAACCATGGGCATCTCTGTGATTTTCAACTAATTCAGCAATGCGTTCTCGATATACATCAATGCCCATGATACCGCCGGCAAATAATCGTCTACAGATATCAGCTGCTTCATTAATTATCTCGACGGACCCAGAAGTACTTCTAACCATGAGATATCACTGAGAATATTACCAGGGCATGTCACGGTTGCGTTGAAATCCTTTGGATTTCCAATCGAATATCCTTTTCCGCTTGTTTTCTTAGAACCGGCCTCTGCTCTTATGTTTATTTCCTCCGGGATTGGGTCCTCCGTATAACGTGGTGGTTGTGGACCGTCTTTAACCGCAGCTACAAAGTTATTATAACCAGGGTGCTGTAACGCTGAGATTTTATCTCCGCCGTATTTCACTAAATATATTTTTGATGCCCAAGTGTCTCTGTTTCTTATAAAATTTTTAATCCCGTCGTTTAAAAAATTCTCTCTTTTACTTTTTGGAAACTTTTCTCTAGCAAAATTAGCTAATTCGAAATCCGTACCTAGTTCTTCAATTTTATTTAATGTTTCGGCTGTAAATATACTTTCAGGTGAATAGTCTCTTCCTGCAGTTGCTTGTTGTTCTTCCTCGCGTTCTTCAATTTCGCGTTGGGTTTTTATATCACTGGATAGCTGTTGTATCCCTGTGCGTGTTTGTTCAGTATCTGCTGCTATCTTTTTAAGCGTATCAAGCAGCGGCGCCTTCGCTGCTCGTTCTCGCTCAGGAATATCTCCGTATATTGCTGCTTCAGTTAACTTTTTCACATCTTCGGTCGCACTTGTTATCGGAGTAAACAATTGTTCACTTGACACAGAAAAGTCAGTCTGCGCTTGTTGTCGCTGCTGAAGTTTTTCGCGAAGTCTGTCTCGAACCGGTAAAAACGTTTTAATTGCTTTTGCCGCTCTCGAGCTAATCTAGTTGTAAGCGATTCACCTACCATATATTGTTTGTGAACCAAGTTTTCAAATGTGAAACTATCACAGTTAAAAGCTGAGTTATTAAATAATGTACCACCAAGCTAACGTATCCATCTCCGACAAGGTTAAACTGTACAACTCTATTCGCGAGTGTTTTAGAAATAACATTGATGGAGGTTTCAAAATTGTAATATCTGAGAACGGCGATGAACGATTTTTGTTAACGACGCGGCAACAACAACAACTACGTGAAAATGGAGGCGTCGCGGTGATTACTTGCTACCACAACCAGATCATCCAGGACGCACATAACTGAATGAGCAAACCCAAACTGCTGAGTATTCTATCAGGAGAAAATCCTATGTAACAAGTGTTACAAAAAACGCTAAAAAAAAATAAATTTTATTAAAAAATTTACTGAAAGCCTATTTTTATAGTAACGCCCACGTGATTAAGATACGGGTTTTTCTTCGTTTAATATTTTTCTAAGATCACGAACTTTAAAACTAATTTCAGCTCGTTTTTGATACTCTTGGCCGAGTTTTTGACGTATTGCTTCAACGGTGCTAAATAGCGTTATAAATGCATTAATGTCGTTACCGTACAAACAAGCATTGATGGACTTTTGAATTCATTTCACGAGCCTGTACATCTTAGGTAAAACATAACGACCCTTACTAGACTGATACTCAATGTTTTCATATTCCGAGGTAATCCTGTCGCAGTCGAGATCTTTAGATAATACTATCCCTCGATTCTGTAAATTTGAAATTTCAGCAATTATAGCATTTACATCTTTGATATCCATATTTTTATAGGATACTGTATCTCTAATTTAAAAAAAATAACACTCATTCGGCAATCTCGCTGGCGCCCTATGACGTCAGAGAGACACAGAGGTTAATTTATTAACTTAATTAAGGACAGCACATACATGTAAACCCCATTTGGCAATCTCGCTGGAGCCCTATGACGTCAGAGAGACCCAGAGGTTATTTAATTAAGTTAATTAAGGACAGCACATACATGAAAACCCCATTTGGCAATCTCGCTGGCGTTCTATGACGTCAAAGAGACCCAGAGGTTATTTAATTAAGTTAATTAAGGACAGCACATACATGCAAACCCCATTTGGCAATCTCGCTGGCGTCCTATGACGTCAGAGAGACCCAGAGGTTTTTTGATTAAGTTAATTAAGGACAGTACAACACGCATCTTGGAACTCCTTGGTTGCCTTCACATCCAAGTAAGCCCAAGGAGACCCGAAACATACATCTCCGGCGGGAGGCCTAAGGTGACAAACGTCATCTTAGACCGCCCAGAAGATATGCTTGGGGGGATATCACTACATGTACTTAATTAACTTAATTAAGGATGAATTATATTCAATGAAACGATGACGGAATTTGTGATGTAATGATGTGGGACGGCACAAGACAGCACAAACATGAAACGACGGGGCGGATTTTACGGCCAATCCAACCAATTAAAAGCAACCCAATTAAATTAACCCGGTTGCATCATTGTGAACAAAAGACAACCACACGCCCGAGTTAAATGGCGTGGGTTAGTTTTGATTGGTCGGAATCGACTTTCAAAAGCCCCAAGCTTTTTCGAGTCATAACGTATATAAGGTGACTAATACAGCAGCGTTGATTCACGGGTGTGTTATTTTATTTTCTTGAATTACTTAATAATGCTGTTTCACAACATTTAAATGAGACAAAATATTTGAATAAAACACTAAACAAAAGAATATAGTTGTTAGATAACAGCGTGTATTTCATTAGTTTTCATCGTAAAATGATTAATTAATCGTAATATTAATTGGACTTCAAAGGGCGTAACTCTGTCATGCGACTTTATTATTGTACGATTTATCTCCCTTGATAATTGAAAACTGTATCCTGTGTGCACGTAGTAGTAATTGAACTTCAAGGGACGTAACTCTGTCATGCGACTTTATTATTGTACGATTTATCTCCCTTGATATATGAAAAATTGTATCCTATGTGTGTTTTTCTTTGACAGAGCTGATTTAGTTATATTTTCTGCTACTATTTGTACTGAAGGCATGCAAATATCGAAATATCTACTGGCTTCATTTATTGACTGAAATATTTTCTCCTCGTTAGTTCATGTATCAAATGATTTAACGGATCTCTTTCCAACTGACTTACAGGTCCCTGTCTTGCCCCTTTTTGCATTATGACTTTGTGAGACGGCTTGAAGATTCTCAAGACAATTGTCAGTCTTCACGCCATTTATGTGATCAATAACAAGGCCATCTTCAATTAATCCGTAAAATGCTTCATAGATAGCTCTGTGACTGAGATATTTCTTCTTCCCGGCTGAAAACATCAAATATCCCATATTATTTACCCATCCAACCGGCTTCTTTAGTCTGCAATTTCTAACAACACCATCACTGGAGGCTTCATAATTAACAAGCACTGGATGGGGTCTGAAATCTTGGCTCATTTGTATAATAATACTACTTATCTAATTTATTATCTGCTTTAATTATAAACCTCTGGATATAATCTTGAGGGGTTTTGATGACTTTGTCATCGTAAGGGTCAATGACGGTATTTTTTATTCGTTTGTTATAATAGCGTTTTAGTTCCCTGTATCGTTTGCCGCCGCAACTGAGACATAATTGTGATTTTCCCCTAACGTCTATTCCACATCGGAGGCATGAAAGAGGGCCTTTAGAACCGTTGCGAACGCTCTGTAAATGATACCCTCAGAATTCGCTTTTGCATGATTTGTTACACGGGATTGTTGATCCAATCATAAGCCATTTGCAGGGATTCATTATACTATATTTTTCTATTTAAATACCTGTTTTAATTATATGACTGAGGAATTCGAGAGATTATCAGCAATTAAGCCTTTCAAAAATGTTAAATTCAATCTCGATAGAACCCTCGAAAATGTGCCAAAACGGGCAATAACGGATAGAGCCCTTATAAAAAAATATGCGATTGTATTAATGAATTCAAGCACGATGGTGCATCTCATAGCTGGTCAACATTTCGAATTGATGGCGTTGTTGATGCCACCATGAACGACAGCAACGCAGCCACGATGCTATCACAACTTGGTAACAAAAATTATATTTTTAGAGTAAAATTCATTATCCGTGTAGAATCAGGAGGTTGGATTATACGAGACAAATTTGAACCGATTCTCAAAGACAAGAAAACAGTCGTTGTTAGCTGTGATTCTAAGCCGGGTCTGTTAACTGGAATTGACAAACCATACTATGAACGAGCATACCCTGAAACAGCAGTTGTGTATGGGATATATCGGTTAAATGAAAAACCCGATATACGAAAAATAGCGCCGATGAAATACTCGTCAGTGGCTTTGCCACTCAATTGTGTAGCAGAACGAGTAACGGAACATTTTACAAATGCACCCCAATGGAATAAATTGACCGATCTAAGACGCAAAAAAATTAACGACTGGGAATTAACAGTTAGGAAGAACGGAGCAACTATTAGCGATATAGCTAAATTAGAAACGTCGCTGAGATTTCCAATAACCCTTATGACGATAACCGGAGAAGTTTTATACGAACCGAAATATAAAAAAATGGAGCCCCAATTAAAATTATTGATCATAACAAACACGCATGGACATCCGCGATCACAATATTTTCTACGAGACAGAACAATAAAGTATATACCCACGGAATTCTTGGGAGAAGATTTCTCCAGGGATGGTTTTCTCGTTGAAGAGAAACTATTCGATTATATTGCGCATTTGAGTAAAAACGACCCAGTGTCGGTGTGGTTACTTCGCAGCACTAAAAACGACACGGATACATTTGATCAGTTTGTAAGTCCAAACGGTGAATTATACCGCACTGAAGCATTTCACAACAAAATGAAAAAACAGCTATTGGGTTTTTAACGGTGGGCGGCGGAGTAGCCAGTGGTGAAGCCACCGATGATGAAATTATCAACGACGAACAATTATTGACAAACTGTTTTACAATCCCGTCGGTTGCAGCTCATTTTGCGAGAATCAAAACGCATGGAAACCAACACGCGTAGAATTCTTGCCAGACATTGAGGATAGTTGCCTCGAATTTTATCATGGCGGCTTATACAATAACAAATACGACCGTGATAATATCATTTCAGTTGATATGGTTGCTTGTTATCCGGCTAGTTTTCTTGGTTATGGAGAGTGTACTGAGTATTTTTAACGATTTGGACACCCCGTACATGAAATGACTCGTGTTGCAATTAATGGGTCGCTGCCTGATTTTGATTTGACCGGTTTTGCTCGTGTAGTATCATTTGAATTCTCAGCAGGACTTCATCGCGCTTGTTATATTTGGATTGGTAGACACATGTCTGAAAGAAGTGGCTACCAATAGCGTTATTACGATTCATGATTGATACACTAATGTTAATTTCGCTGACGGTTAGTGAAGCAATTATATCATATCGGAATCAAATCAATGTCTGGTTACCAACACCGGAAAGTCTTGATAGTATAATTGACGAATCCAGAAAACATATTAATGCCGACGAAGAATATATCATTGAGTGGTCCGAACGAGTATTTAATCAACGAAACAACGAAGCAAAAGATCTCGGCAGAAGAATAATTGGTAAATTCACTCAGGGAGGAAAAAAATGCGACTATAAACGATATTGTTCACGGTTGATTATAGATAGCACCGAATATGACTTTGTAATCGCGGATGCAGTATCTAAAAACATATATGTGGATCGTAAGGATGCTTTCTTGTCCGATGGAACAAAATTGGGCACAATTGTTACTTACAGCGACGGTTACAGATCCCCGTATACACATTTGAGGTCATCGATGCTGGGTTATGCTTGTATCAATTTATTTTCAATGATAAATAGATTTCCTGACACTGTGGTTAGAGTTGCAGTTGATTCGTTTTACATTAACAGCAAGTACAGTTGCGCAGTTGCTGAATTCACTAATCCGAATGAAAGCTGGGGAACATGGAGAATTAAAAAAGAAATGCCGCGTGATTATTCCGAATCAGCAGATGTTACAATTGAAAACAATTACCTGAAAAATGATAAACTATCAGAGTGGTCTAATGCACCACCGACATCCGATCCAATTTGTAGATATAAAACAGTTTATTTAAACGGTTGTGGAGGGTCAGGAAAGACAACACGTGCGATAGAATTATATCAAAGGCGGGCAAATATGATTGTACTTACACCAACCCACAGACTAGCGAGAGAAATAAAACAACGAAATGTTGAAGCTTGTACTTATCACAGCTTTTTTCGATGGAAGGGTGATGAATGGACCTCTGAAAGAATGGGTGAGAAATTAATTCCTGAAATCATTTTTTGGAATGAAGTGTGTACGGTTTCGGAAGATGTATTAAAAATGTTTCTTGATTGGTTGCTGCAAAAGAATACAGCGGTAATAATGTGTGGAGATCATGGCCAGCCACCACCATTTGTCGGTACGAGCCCACATGATTGGTTGAAAGGATTTGTTGACTATTATGAAGAAATTAATACTGACTATAGAGCACTTGATGAACCATTATGTGAATTCAAGAAACTAATTAGATTACAATCGGATATAATCCAATGTGAAGTAGCGCGTGAGGTGATTTCAGAAACTACCATGAATGATTTCTGGGAAGCGTGGAAACCAAACGATTTGATAGTGGCAAGTAGAAAGATAGTCAGAGATACACTTCAAAGAAAGTTGTTTGCGTTGCATAAAGAAAAATTCCCAACGCGCCCAATGCCGCTGTCTTATAGACCCTCGGATACACGAAAGCAGAATATTGAAGTTGAAATTCCAGGACGTGTGACTTCGTCAACGACAGAGTCAGGAAAACAGATTCTGGTATTAAATGATATTGTGCTAGTTGATATCAATGTTGTCGAAGATGCACTGCGTGCTGATAAATCCCCATGGACGCTAGGTTACGCAACAACAATACACTCTTCGCAAGGATTAACCATCACGGATACAATTGTTTGGATAGTTGATAATCGCATTGAGTGGTCAAATTTAGTCTATCTTGCAGTGTCCAGAGTGCGGCGAATAAATCAACTTCGAAGAATTGTCCTGACAGAGTCAGGCGATGATGACACCACAATGGATGATATTAATGTTAGCATCATTAATAAAAAACTCTCCGGTTACAAACAACAAGACAAAAAACACCAACGACAATTTGATATTGATGTTGAATTAATAATCGAGTTACGACAACAACAGAATAATCACTGCGCGAGTTGCAATTGTATAATGCGTTGGCGTTATTCGGATAAAGATCCTCGACAATTTACCGTAGACAGAAAAAATAACAGTCTAGGTCATGTCAGAAACAATGTGATGTTGACTTGTCTTGAGTGTAATAGACGCAACGGCGCTAGTTAAGACCGCACGGTGGCAATTGAGTATCGTCAGGAATCAGTTGTAATTGTTCGCGTTTAAAACCCCGCTGAGGGGCAGTTGAATCCAATTTATACATTGGAGGTTTACCAGTTGATTGTGTTATAGTAGATATGCTATGCGTAGTGAGACTCCAAATAGGATCAGCAGCCCTTGCTGTACCATCTTCAAGTTCTCCTGGTTCATATAAATATCTCACGGTGACATTGCTGAGAATTAGCTGAGAAACACTATCCCGCTGTGGTTGTGGTATATACTTTTTTTTTCGTTGTTAGGTTTCATATTGATTGCTCGCGTAATCTCGTTATTTAGCGCTGCAACTACCCCTGGTAACCTTTTGACCCATTCACGGGATCGCCTTTCTTGGATGAATTCTTTTGTGTATTGATATCCAAATAACCGCTCTGCAAGAGTCCGATTAAATCGTTCCACAATTGCCTGATTGCTATGTAGTGCAGTATGGCCCCGTCTGATGGTGACATTGTGATGTTTAATCGCTGATAAAACAGCGCCTTGAAATTCCTTGCCAGGATCAACTTGTAACAGATTTGGCCAGCGTAGTGGGCCTCGTCGATAAATCCTTTCAAATGCAGAAGCAACTTCAGGTGATAATTTTGTTTTTAGCGGTTCTGCTTGTTTGTATCGACTCGCAACGTCAACTACGGTTAGCGCGTATTTGTAACCGTTGTCATGTGGTAAAAACAATAAATCAGCTTGATGAACTTCATTGGGTCCGGTAACATCAAAATGCGAGAAATTGATTTGTTTAGGACGCGGTAGATAAATTTGCCATATAGCTTCTTTGAATAACCAATTAGCCGCAGTGGCCTTTTTCACTTTTGCGGCGCTGGCGAGTTTATTGATTGCAGCGCTACCCCTCCAGTATCCCCTCGGAGAATAATAAATAGATTCCATATTATTAATTACCAGCACCCATCATCAATTTGCCTTTCATAGCTGATTTTACCAACCACGAAGCCAATTGTTCTTTGAAAGATTTATCAGGAATAGCATTTAACACATGAATTAATTTTACATCTGCGAGATGCCTGTGTTGCAAATTGCTGCTTTAATATGCAACATCATGAGCATGACACGCCTAATCAATGGCGTTTATTGGCTCTTCACCACGTCGAGGTTGATTTTGATCATCAAGTCTGATATCTAATCGTGTTCCGGAGCCACAGTAGCTATATCCTGAAAGGTGCTTTTCTCCTGGTTACTTTGCCCACGGCGTTCCAGGGAGTTTTTCTAACTTGGCTGAGAAATCACCTCTTCGTTTTTTTTAAAAACATCTCCGGATTTCATAGAAACAAATCTAAACTTTTTTATACCACATGTTGCACATCTACCAGTAAGTGCTGATCTGTTATTCCTAGTTGTAATCGTCGTCACATCATTTGTGCTAGTACGCGTTTTACACTTCACACAATATAGATCCATAATTATGTATAGAGATATGAATATAATTGATTTTTCAGCGACTAAGGCAAGAGAACCAGTTAAGCATCATGCAGCGCTACCAAACTCTATCCGCGCAAATATAATCAGGCCATCTGGATCCGGCAAGACGCAATTGTTGCTCAATTTAATAATGAGATGGATGAAGTGGGATAAGTTGTATTTAGTTGCTCCTAGCGTAGATGATCAACGATGCTATGAAGTGTTAAAGGATTTTAACGAGAATGCATCATAAATTAAGGGTGAGAACGTCATTGATTTTATAACTGATATTGACGAGGCACCATCCGTGGATGACCTTGATGGGAGCATTTAACAACTTAGTCGTATACGACGATGTGATGTTAGACAATCAAAAAAACCCAGCTAGAATATTTTCCCGAGGCAGGCATAAAAACACTGACGTGATATATGTCACTCAACGATACACTCAGATTCCAAAAGTGATCAGAGATAACTGTAATATTCTTGCTGTATTCAACGGCGTTGATACACATACGCTACGAAATATTTGGCAGACATGGTGCTCTGATAGGGACTTCAATCAATTTAAAAATTTCTTTAGTCTTGCTCAGTCGACACCACGCGGATTTATAACAATACATTTACATGATCCTCGAACACGATATCGTATCGGACTCGATGAAATATTCGGTTGAAATTATAAATGATTTTTGTTAACCTGTAGCAGCAGAGGGGGTGATGACAACATCGTTGCGACCCGGATGATTGAAAAATAGCAAAGTCTCCGTTTGCTAAATGGAGACTTATTTTTTTTTTTTATTAAAATATGAGATTCGCAGGAAGGCTCTATTTGCCGTTTTGAGGGCTCAATCAATTGTTTCGAAAAAGTTGTAGTGTAATCCCCCCTGCTGCTGGCTTTCTCAAATGAATATACATTTTGGTATATTTGTCTATTCATAGGGAATTAAGAAGAAAACATTAACTAAGAATTATTGTTCGAGGACTAACATCGAATTATTCATAAAACCATTGTATCTGAAACTTCAACGAATTATCAAAATGTTTGGAAATGAAGAATTTTGCATATGTATTAAATATAATTAACATGCATTATTGTATAAAGAGAACGAACTATATATTGGCCATTACGTTAAGTATATTTTAAATCGAATTGCTTACGTTAATTTTTTATATAGAATTACGCAACGTTTGTGTTTTTTCTGTTCTTTATTCTGACACACAAACTTTGTTCCGATTCATCTGGCACGTGAAAGTGTTATATATGCCCCAAACAGATCTCATAGTGGATAAGCTGGTATATTTTGTTTGCATTCGGCTAACAGAGTTGAATGCTATTAACATTGATCAAGTGTGACCGTCAAATATAAATGCATAAACGCATTGTGGCCAAAATCAAGGATTAGTTTATAAATTCTGAACTACAAAATGCAGAATACGTCTGCTTTTCGCTTTTAGACATGCCGATAACTTCCATATTTACTAAGTTTATTTTCACTATATTGTTAGTAAATGTCGTGCATGATTTTATATCTAGAACAGATATGCTTAGGTCTGAAAAAATCAATCGACTATAAATGTATATGAACCTTTTATTCAAGAGCAATTCAGTTCAGTACAGTATATGTATTCACATGGTTTCGGGCAGTCATGTCATACTTTTTCTCTCTTACGTCGTCATGCTTTCCACTGTACTGGAAAAAAAAAAATGCGCTGTTAGTATAGGTAACATAAACACCAATTTAGTCCGATAAATCTCCCCACCCCCAGTCTGTATTGATACTGATGGGTGATTAGTAGGTCTGATATCGCCTTTTCATTAAAATGTGCGATTTTGCTGCATGCAAATCTTTCCGGAACAAAGCTGCGTGTACTTTAGGCACATAATTGGTAACATCTTGGTAACATCCGTATCTAGCTCGAAATTTAAAATTCAAAATGGCCACTGGACAGAAAATCATGCTATTTGACGTGGATTTACGTCACCAAAGGACGTACTTGCTTCGGAAATATCATGAACATATTACCAAAAGAACGCTTCAGCCGATGGAAGCTCTCCCGCTTGAGAAGTATATAAAGAGTACACCAATATGTACAACCAAAAATTACTGCAAATCTTTGCAAGTTTTAATGAACAAACCACCAGTCAATATTATCACATGCATGGGGATGATTTATCGGCATAATACCAATACATCCAACCCAAATATGCTTTAGTTTATAGAATTTGGTTGGAAAAAAACTTACGAGACTTGTAATAAATTAATATTCGATTGACTGATATCTAATGCTCTATTTGGATTGTTTCCTTTCTATACTACTGAAGCCAAGTGACCCTACATCTAGTAATAAGACCTAGACTTCACGGACGTATCCATTTAAAACAATTATCTTAATATAAGACATGCTAGTGTCGTATATATAACTAAAAGAGTGGGTCAAATATTACATGAAAGATTAATTAAAATGTTACAAGATACAATGGTTGGTGCATTGGCTGAATAAGTAGTGTTTAAACCATTAGCTAATGCTACAATCAAGCCAAAGATGTGGTCTGTAATTATACTTATTGCGGAGCCTACACCTGTAGCAACAACTAATTGTTAAACTGCAAATGAATAATATCTTGTTTAAAAGAAACATGGTAAAACAATGTCTAGCTGAATAAATATCAATGTTTGTAAAGTTTTATTTATGTTAATTCATGACTTTAACATTTAAATGATATTAAGGTATGGTGTGAAATTCAATGCGTGAAAAAAGATGTAAGAAAGCAAACCTGTTTTCTTATATTTAAAGGATATAACGGCAATTGTAATGTGTTGGGCAAGATGGAAAAGTCGGTGGTTGTATGGGTTTGGCACAAAATTAGAGTTTTTTTCAGGGTTGGCTTTACCATTTATATGTTAAAAGCTCAGCCAGCAATGTTTTCGAATACATCCATAAGCTAAGAACCAGTTCCAAGAAGTTCTTTATGAACGCCGCTTACCTTTAAAATATATTGTCAGCTAATTCCAGGACCTCTCATTCGTATGACCCCAATCCTTTATATAGTGTAGTGATTACATAATTATGATAATGTGAATACAAGATTTATATTATTGAAAACTCCAAAACTACTACTACATTCATTAATAATAATAATAATAATAATAATAATAATAATAATAATAATAATAGTACTTCTTCTTCTTCTTCTTCTTCTTCTTCTTCTTCTTCTTCTTCTTCTTCTTCTTCTTCTTATTATTATTATTATTATTATTATTATTATGATCATTTGTTGATGTTTTTGTTATTATAGACAAAGACTTGTTTAGTCAGATTATTTTCCATTAAGGCTCTGTTCAAAAGAAAGTATCACAAAATGCTTTAACGTTATACAAAAGATTTAAACTGTTACTAGGTCAGCATAGCTGTAGTACTATCGATATTAAAATCTATTTTTGTCCATTAAGAATATATATTTATAATGTCGATTTTTAAATATTAAGCTACGTGCTGCAATTTTTAGATAAAGTACAGTTTCTTCCACAAGTTTGTACTATACTATTAGAAGCGTTTCTTCACGTTTTCTGTCTTTGGTTTGTGCAGATGAAGCTATCTGCGTGATGCGGATCTGGTAAATTGTTCAATAACTCAGAAATATGTATTGTCAATTATTTGGTGAAGCTGCAAGTAGATTTTAACATACTTAGACTGTCCTGTAAGGATCAATCTTTTTATATATTATAATCCATTTCAGTGATGTAAACAAAGCATTTGATGAAAAAATAAAATTTATCATTATCTAGTCTAAACTATATATATACTGGATATACCTAGTATAGCAAGTTTATGTTGATTCTTGCTACTGATATATTTATTTAACGCTACTAGCAAAATACACTAAAAACACTAACGATATCGTATATATATATATATATATATATATATATATATATATATATATAACTACTACTAGGTTATAAACAATGAATCCGTAGAAGAAAATTACTAAATTCTAACCTGTATTGCAACAGTTACCAATGAAAGGTTAATTTTGCATGATTATACCTTCGTGTTCCGAGGTTCGATTTATCTAAAGCAATTATCTCAGCTTTATACTCTGGGTAACATCGGTTGACTCTAATTTAAATAATAATTCTTCAAGCACTTTTTCAGTGAATATATTAGGCAGATTCTCAGGTAATATTTCCAGCGTTTTAGGTAATAGTTCACGCGCTCACTGAAGTAAAGTATCCGCCTGTCTGTCCATTTTGTATTCAGCTCTATATTTTCACTTCCATGATGACTTGCAAGTATTTCTAAAAGATTTTTAAGCTGGTATAGAAAATGGATTTTTAATTGATAATTATTTTGAATCCCTTAGGATCGCTAGTAAATTTAATTTATAACGCTTCAGGTACGGTTGCAAGTTAGTGCTTATGCTCAAACTAAAACGTTTAGCCGTAACTAACAAAGGAATCTAAATGCTTGAAACTGTATTTCTAATTAATCTCGTTAATTTCGAAAATGAAATTTGTGGTGAAGTTCATTGCTTTTCCTAAATATAGAATACATGGTTTCTTCCAGTTTTAATGACAAAAGTGAATAGAAACAATTAAAAACATGCTGTCAGACAGGTTTCATTACAGACAATGGACTCGTTCGGTTGAAATTATGTAAAGATTATGAGTCATTCCATTCAAATGTATGAAATCGTACTTACCAAAGTTACGATAAGTATTTAACCGTGACAATGACAGACACCATTATGGTCACAATGTCCTTCTGTTCCATCTGGACATGCGCATGTGTGTCCCTCGCAAGGTACCTGTCGAGCTGAAGAAAACGTAATTAAGTTCTTCCATAATTTAAAACCAATGCTAACGTTCTGCGTGTTTTTCTTTACGTATATCAATAACGTATATCTTAGTATTCGTCTAGGAATGTGTTTGTATAGTATATTACATTGAATCCGTTATTATCACCGACGAATGCTCGAACAAAATAACAGAAAGAGTGTTCTACTTGCATTTATTTTAAAAAATTATATTTCATTAATCGTTTAGACTAGAACATGATGTTGTAACAAAGGACAGAGTGAATAAATAAACTTACCTTGGTGATTGCAGTGGCAAACTCCATTATTACAATTGCCTGAATGCGGATGGCAATGTGCTACGCAATCTGCGTTGTTGGTGCATTGATCCTGTGCCATTGTCAGGGCTGAAAAATGACATTACTGATTATGTAGTCAAAGAGAGACAAACAAATATATGTTAAGCCATTCCTACTTCTTTTTTGTAGGTCGTATTGAAAAGTGTAATTCGGCTGGAAATAATTGTGCTTGGCACATGTGACATATTTAGTTCAACAGGACACAATCGCGTAGTATCTTTGTAGGATGACACGTTCATGAGTATTAAATCCCTAGAGAGATTTCTTTGATCATTTTGTGTGTCTCTGACGTCCTCCGTCTGGAAAGTTATCTTATACATATAAACTAGATCTGAACGGGTGGCAGGTGTTGCTCAAAGTAGTACAACTCGTGCATTTAAGAAAAATATAACTTTGCTGCTTTTGTTTTGTTTATTGGTCTGAGAGTTGATATCCGCAATTCGCAGAGTGAAGTATGTTCTGCTCTTTTATTGCTGTAGCACTCCTAACTCCTTTTTTATTATATACAAAACATATCTCTCTGAATATTCACTCTACTTCTAATAATGGGGCCTCATCACAAAGTCTTAACAGTATTCAATATGGTAAATAAATTTATTAAGGTAGAATCATTTTGGAACTTTACCGATTTTCGTAACTTTTGTTCAGATTTATAAAAACATAGATTACGTAAGTAATATATTTGAATAAAATGCATGGAGACTCAGCTCGAACGCACATTCAAAAACGTTTTGATAATGCTGGGATAGATTTCTCCAGTTCCTGAGTTATAATAAATACATTTTGAGACATGTACATACAACTAACAAGCAAGTAATATCCTTAAAATACTCACCAAGCAGACCAAGAAGAACAACAGTTACTATGAGTTTCATTTTGCAGTGATTTCTGACACAATGCATAATCTGTGCGCTGGTGTGGATTTTATAGACAAATATCGCAATCACATCTGTTATTTTCCCAATCGTAGTCGTGATTCTAAATACAGCGTGTTATCTTTCAAACTGAATTGTCGTAAACATTTTCGTGAGGATTGTCAATTCCAATACACGTGTAATGATGAACCACATTGCATAATAATTCGTGTCATCAAACTGAATATATATATATATATATATATATATATATATATATATATATATATATATATATATATATATTTGAAAATTTGAAAAAATGTATCATTGCATTTGTAACACCAAAAATCTTAAATATATACGACAGTTTTAGAGCGTAGCTCTTTTACAGAAATAAACAATTGACATATAAACTTATTCTAAACTGGTACTGTTCTTCTTAGCATATGCGATATAAATGCTAGCCGATGTGATTAAGCCTCGGACTCTAAAACGAACAATACTCACACGAGACAGTAAGAAACTCAATCAGTGTCCATTTCTTTGATATAAGAGGCTAATTACATGATACAGTGCTGCTAAAAATTCATTAGGAATTCAGCTAATTCATTTCGGATTTTTTATTGGTTGACACTGGTAACAACACGATACTTGTGTATGCACGTTAAGTGACCAAGATAGCTTGATTGGCTTTATTAAAGATGAATATTGCTTTATATCGGATAGATCGCAGAACACTTTATATTTGATGAATTAAACGCGAATGGACTAACAATGTTATTGTTGTAGTAGATTTCACGCCATTTTTTCAGCACAATATATACTATAGATGGCGGACAGTATAAATGGTCGAGGAAAAATCTGGGAAAACTCCAGAGGGAATCACCGACCGACGATAAGCTACTGGCAAGCTTCCTCACATATCTACGCTGGTCGAAACTGAGACCCGAAACCACGTAGACAGAGGCGAGATGAAAATGATCCTTAACGGTGAGCACTTTAGACCACTCGGCTAATCGGATCCCCGACTAACGATGAGATTTCATTGCATTTCCTTCTAGAGTTATACCTGATCGATATATTGAAATGATACAAAGTAAAGTATTGTCCCGTAACGTTCATGACAAGATAGTATGTTATTTATACAAAAATACCCATATACTATTTTCTTTACCATATAATGTCATAAAATCACATATGATATCATGTAAAGCAAACATTTAATAACAGAAATATCAGACTGTATTTACAGGTAATTTAGCTGAGGTATTCAACAGTTTTACTAAAGCAAAATCGTGATTTATCAAGCCAAAATGTAGAATATTACATCAGTGCTAATATTAAATAAATGTGGACACGTCATGACTAATGTGTCCGTAATCTGAGTCCTGCTTGGTCCTACACATATGACAAATCTCAGCTTTTGTCATGAAATATGAAGTATTAATGTCTAACGAGAATGACATTGCTTCTCTAATAAGATTTCACCTGGCGATAATTCTCACCCCATTGACTTTTAGTCTTTGTAAATCACAGTTTCTTTAAAGTAATATAAAATTTAGATGACCGAAGAGAGAATAGAAAGAAAAAAGGCTGTGGTGTCAACAAATATCTATCATGAAACGATTCAAATAATAAACTTTCAGTTCGGTTTTTAAATTAAAAACAAGTGATATAGTAATCAGACAACAATTCCATTCATTAGAGACCTTGACATGTCATGGAGGAAAACACGTACGTTATCCTAAGAAAATCGTTAGTTAACAGGCTCTTCCATTTAGAAAATATAGTTGCCGTGTATGGCAAGACGACTGATAATTTATATAAGGGTGATAACAGTTGCGATAATGCCATTAAAGCTGAATCGAGTAACATATTTCCAAACAGAATATAACACTAAATAGCATTTAAGCATCACACCAAATCACTAGTGGAGTGTCTTCTCTTGTATAAATACTGGTTACTTAACGCCACCTTGTAGCTCAGTGTACATGGCGATCCAAATTTCGGGTCAAGGTAGATCTAGAAAAAATCCAGGGAAGAACCACCAACCTGTGGGAAGACATTGACATCCTTTCTTGCATATATATGTTCTCAGATTCAGAGACACGAGCATATTCAGATTTGAGATGTCGGCGATCTGGAAAGGCGAGCGTAATGTACCACTCAGCGACTCTGATCCGACGTGCAAGTTGTAATGATGAGTATTATGTACAATTAGTTTGTATTGAGTTCTGGCTCTTGTCTTTTATTTTATCTTATCTATATTTAATTTGTATTATGGAAAGAACCTTTGTCCATATTTTGAGAGTAGGAGTTGGGTCTAGCTCCTTGTGTTGTTTTAGTTTGTTAAACGCATTTGATCATGATGCGAAGGGCTTTAAACTATTTCAGAAAACTTCAAATTGTGTTTTAAATTAAAATTAACGTGGTTTCGGATTTCTATGTTTAGTATCTTGTAATGAATTCAAATATTTGCGAAATCGTTACTCAGACCAATAAGATTTTACAATGTTATCTAAGTTGAATAACGTATTTCTAAAATCATATGCAGAAATAGTTAGACACCATGGAAAAGGAGGAAATGTTCCTGCTTGCCAGATATTTTGATCTTTTGAAGCTAACACTTATTTAACAAATCAAGAACTATCATTTTTGTCCATTATAATTGGTGGAATAAAAGTTTGGGCTTGATTAGTAAGTCGTTGTGTGGCTCTGAAATGAATACAAAAGATTTGAAGCAAATAAAGAATCGAAACTGAGGAATGAAACCTTTAACATGAAAATAAAATGATATAAATCCAAAGTCACTATAAACTACAAAAGAGAACTACAATTGCAGATTGAGAAAATGGAGAGACACAAAGAGAGTGAATGAGAAAATAGAAAATTATAAATACAAAAGCAGATACAAATTTGTGTATCTGTGTGTGCGTGGGTGTGGGTGTGTGTGTGTGTGTGTGTGTGTGTGTGTGTGTCAGAGAGAGAGAGAGATATTTGAAATTACCAATATATATTAGACTTTATTCATGACAAAAGTATAATTTCTGGCCAAAAGCTCGTGAAAAATCTACTTCACTATATTACCAACACATGCGTTTTGTGCTGCGGTTAAGGAATGTATTTTTCATGGTTAAGAGTTTGTACCTGAGGCATGTCAATATGAAGGGGCAATGGTCTGGATATCTAACAAGAATACATTAATTTAAAACAGAGAACCATTAATTAGATTTCTAGAGAATGGATGCGAATCAATTGTCACACTGCCATGTTGTCATTTTGAGGGGAGAATGCTATTCCTAATATTAGCAACTGTTTGGACAGCATTCAGACGGACTATTAGGTACAGATTAAACGTTATTTCATGGGTGAAACTGTCACAATTGAAACATCGCAGAATCTTTGTAACTATCACACAAACCAGGTCAAGCTGACCCAATTTTGGCGCCACTGAGGAAGTAGCCGAGAGATTTGACTAGTTAAGGGGCGTGTTTCTGACATACACTTTCCTAGGTTTTAATATCGCCTGATCGAAAATTGTAACCAGTCTAAGCTTTTCTGCTAGAGAAACCAGAATAGGCTCAGAGAAATTTGCAAGAAATTCCCTCGTAAAAACTGTTGTCCTAAGGAATCGAAAGAGCTGAATTTGGATGGCCGTTTGAGGCAAAGGTAGAGTGACAATTGCATGTAATTCTTTGATGCCATATATAATGCTTTGCTGAATTTGTTCAAGTTGTTGTCGTGTTTGCATAAAAATTAGGTTTTAAGATTTGAATACATTACTACTTAATATGATTACGAGGATCTGTGTGACTTAAGAAAATTTCACAAATGATTACAAATTGATCATTTGATGAACTAAATCTATTAGTAAACACATCAGCTATTTTATTTGAAACGATTTGTGCTTTCCTTTGTAATTCGAGAAAGTTTTGTTTTCTATAACTGAGATTTTCCAAATGTAATGACTTCGCATAGTTGTTTTATGTAATTTATTATATTGTTTGTTTACCTGTTCTAGATATCGTGTTTGTTTATTCTATATATCTGCTCAGATCCATATATATATATTTCATCTATATGTTTCACCTCTTTTATTTACTCGAACTGGGTAATTACATCGAGGGCGATCTACCTCTAGACAACAAAACCAAATTAAGTGGGACAACAGTCAGTAAAAATCATGGCATCTCGACAGCTGTCAAAAGTTTAAGAACTGTATAAAAGACAGACCTATGTCGAATTGGCATGGAAACATAACCCCAATATTTGATACGTGGTGTTCAGCCAAGAAGGTCCATCAAAATTACGATAACTTCAGACAGCCCATATTAATTGAAGAGTTCATGAATTGTATCCATAGTGACCTCTAGATCTACCTTGATGAGGTAGCTCGCTCTCTTCCTTTTAACTGCTGTAATTTGATGCACGCAGACAGCATAGTTCGTACTACAAAATCACCCTGCCAGTTTTGAAAACATAGCGAAATGTATAGAAGCAGCGATATGTTAATTTTTAAACATATAATACATTAAATCATAAAAAATGCGGTCATCATATTAATAAAATGATAAACAGAAACCATCGTTTTGCAGCATGGAATTGTGTCTCTCCGGTATAAGACCATTGGCAGTGAATGACATACTCTTATATTGTTTTTACAGGTAGGAAACTCAGGTTTTGGAGGCATTTGATTAATGGAGGTTTGCGAAAAAAAACAATTTAACTTTACATGAAACAATAAAATGACAGAAAATATTGCTGATCATAATTAATTTTAGTAGCAGAAGTAGTAGTATTATCAATGCAAGTAGCACAAAATGTCACTTTTATAGGTAGGGAAGTCATTTGGGAGGTCAAGGAGACCATTTCCTCTCACCAACTCAGTTTGCATGTGCTGTAAAATTTACGTAGCCTATCTACGAACTTAACAAGCTCGTTTAGTTTTGCCACCCCATCCCCTTCGAAACATTTAAATGACATACCTGGTTTTGGGATGATTCCACAAGCTATATGACTACGTATGTTTATAATAATCGAAAGAACTGTCACTGGATAAATTAGTATGTCGATATTAATTCAAGACATATAGCAAGCTGTTTTTAAATTATTGGAACACAAGCGTCTTCATCTTATTCCACGAAGTTGCGCGCGAGCGATATATATATATATATATATATATATATATATATATATATATATATATATATATATATATATATATATATATATATAACAGCACAGTTTAGATAATGCAGTCTATAATTTATTCTTACTGAGCAGAGAAAGAAATATTTTGTTACTAATGATTTTATAGGCAGACCCTCAGTGGCATTGCTATTGGTGGCGTCACCCAGTGCGGTTGCTTATTGTGTCACCCCCCATGGACCTTCTTCCTGCACAAAAATTGAAATATTTCATAGACACTCATGTGCGGTAACGCATGTTGTCACCCCCACCCCCACCCCCAACAAGTAACTCCTTCTTGCACAAAAAGTCAAACAATGTATAGACAGCCATTTTGGTGTCACCCTTCTGATGAAGTCACACGGTGCGGTGCTCACACTCTATTGACGCCACTGCTGACACTAGGGTTCTAATAGACGTTGCAATTCTAAATCTGACCGCTTCAAGATATATTTAAGTCAAACAAGATCCAGTCTATACAGCAAATTTAAGTATATTCTCTTAATATCTATATTCCTTAATTATGAGATTCAGGGCGGCATGAAACATTTTGGGCAAGTTGTTTGTCCATGTTTCGGAACTTTATATAACTCAATTTTGATCTATCGCAAGCAGAGAGCAATGAGAAGGAGAGTATGCCAATACGTTGTGATCATGAGACAAGCAATATTGTTAAGTTAAACAGTGAAGATATGTTTTCAAAGAAATGTTTAAGGAAATGTTTGCCAATTTTAGCTTAGCGGTTCCGTTTGGTGTGTAGATTAAGTTTCCAGTTTACTAACGTTTGTTTTGCAACCGATGCACGCAAAACAAGAAACCAGTGTGGCTGTTTATACAATCGATGCCTGGCCAGCTCATTTCGATGTATTGTACTATGGTCCCCACACTATCCGTAGAACTCACCGAAAGGCTGAACTTGTTCCATACAATTCAAACTCATATCATGGCATTTGTTTACACGGTAGTCTACTTTGGATTGGTGATCATGCCAGCAGTAATAATCACTAGGTCACAGAATGATCTAGCGGGGATAGGCAAACAATTTGTTTGTTAGGAAGAATTACTAAAATATTTGTTCAGGAGGAGGAGAAGGCTCAGAAGAACGACCAGAGACTAAAGAAAATGGATATAGAAACAAACAATCTAGTTATGAAGCTCCTGGCACAACATAAAAAATAAGGGTTGTAAAGGAAACAGAGCAAATATAGGATTAGACAAAGAGATAATATATTTATTTAAAGAAGCCTTCAAAGAAGTGGAAGACTTAATCAGTGAAGAAATGAGGAAGACAGACAAATTAAAACAAACACAGAACGAAAGAAGATATCGGGAAACGAAAGCAGATGGAAATTACTGTAATGTATATTTTATTTAATGTAAATGTTTGTTCTTTTGTTCAAAAGTTTTGCTTTCCATTACATGCTATTGTAATGTAACATTGTTTACTTGATTTGGATTTTTTCCCCCACAAAATCTGTTTGACCAGACATTTTTCGTAAACACCTAATGCTAACTAGTTCCTGAACGTACTTTAAAACTAGTAACAGTCAAATAAACAACATCTTTTTAAAAATATTTTTTAATGTGTGATATATAAGATTGAGATCGAGGCTGTATTTTAATACGTAACCGTAAACATGTCAATAACTTGTTATCGAAAGTGATCACGTGATCATCAAAACGTCATACGGGTATCTATTTTACGTCTAGTTTCGGCATTATAAGGTTTGTCGAACAAGAAATTAGTCAATTTAACTATTAAGCACATGCCATGTTGTTTTATTCTGATTTGACTAGTTTGGAGTTTGGGGTTTTATTTTGAATTTTATTCAGACTATTTTGATTTTAAAAGATTTATTCGTTTCTCTGAAAATATTTGAGTGCTCATACGTACTTTTTTTGACAAAGACGTTAATTGAAATTTTATTTGGAATTCAAACACCAGAGTGATATTTATTGCGGTTCGAAAAGGAACTATATACACAACAGCACTATATAGGTTACGTCATACGTCTTCGCAGTCCGTCTTGGATTTTCGTCGGGACGCTAAATTGAATTCATTTAAACATTTCATTATTAGGACTTCTAAAATTTAATTTATGGATTATTTTTTAAAATTAGTTTTGGACTTGATTTCTTAAAACCGTATGTTCCTATTTTTTCATTTTTATGTTGTTTATCATGGAAAAAAAATATTTGTTAAATTTAACAAAGCTTTTTGGTTTCACTCTTTTTTTGTTACCGTTCATTTGATCTTAAGCACGTAAAACTATTGAGTCTGGGAAGAGAAGTTAGAGTCTGAGAAACAACCTCAGGGGGAAGACATTTAGTTAAAATACAGGAATATGGATAGGGAGAAAAAGAGAGAACTATTAGCTGCAAAGAGGGAGCGTTAGAAGCCTCTAAAATGGATTAATTAGAAAACCAACTATTTCACGAATCTGAAGACGCGAGTGATAATATAGAAAGTTATTTAAACAGGTTTGACAATGCAAGGAAGTGAATGGTCGCTCGTTGACATCCCGTTGCTAGAAGTTAAAAGGCTTGATACACCTATATCCTGTTGAACGACGCGCCATATTATAACCCGATAAGAGATTTCCTCCTTAACTGAACGATGATTGCACCGCAATAAAACTCAATATATTACACCAGAGAGTCTACACATTCACCGAGTCCGTCTATAGGATAGGAAATTATTTAGAGCATTGGGTTGAATGAGGTACTATATATAAACACATTCGCAGATATTAATTTTTATGTTAAGGGACCAATCATTAGCCACATACGGTAAGGAATTGTACTTACTTTCTGAGGGAGAGTGCTTCTTATAATTCCAATTTTTATAAATGAAACGGATTTTCTCCAATACGATTAACTATAAACGGTCACGTGACACTGATCTGATTTTTGTTTACACATCGATACATTTCTGGGACTACTTTCGGTTTTTGTACTGTTTGCAATATTAATAAACAATGAAGACACGTCAGTGTGAAAATATTGTTTCATCTTTTAATATTTTATCTTCTGCAGCAAATGCATATAATTTATACACTTTTTATACTTTTTCAAATATTTCTTTATTTATATGCATAGTTTCCAATTTGGCGTTTGTCTGCTACATAGTCGCGTAAAACAGCTAATTACGGTGATTTTTCACTGCAACTTTCTGGAAATGTTTTTAACATGTCGATGACAGAGAGTTAAAATAAATAATAGCAGCGATTAAAAAAGGATGAAGATGGATTTGACGAAAATGCAATGGATGCTACAGCCGATAAAAATGAAACAAAACGACATATTGATATTCCCCCACACAACATCCCATGACCTCAATCAATCTAGCCATATACAACAACAATAACAGCGTGGGAACTGGGGCAGTCCATTTTGAGGACGTTGATGGATATACACCAAGATTAATGAAACTATCTAGGGATGACATATAAGCTTTTGAAATAATTCAATATTCACAGGCTACTAAACAAAACACAAAATTATGTATTGGAGTTTTCATGGCATTTTTTAAAAATATTATTTTTCTTTTCATTTCGTTTGCTTACTTAAAAAAGTGGTTAGGTGTTGGTTGCATAATGTGAATATGACCACTTATTCAAAAAAAAGTTTTTAAACGGTAAAACTACAAACTCCACCAATGTAACTTAACACCTTTGAAAAATGTAAATAAGTATCCATAAAAGCAATCGTTTGCTAATTTAAATTATTTTGGATGTGTAGTCATTAAATCATTCCAGCACTACAGCACTCTATTAGGCAGCCAAAGTGACCCCCACCCCTAACAAAACAAAATATGACCGGTTTTGCGAGCAGGTCTAAATTTAACAACTGCAAATTTCATTTTGTATTATATAACTTAAAGGGACTTGTTAAGTATTAACACTGATGAAAATGATATACTATTATTCCTGTATAGGAAATGCTAATATGTTAAAGAATGTTATTTTTTATATGAAAGAAATGTGCTTACACCACGAATTTGATTTGATTTAGGAATATTTAACGTAAAGTTAACACTTTTTCAGTCATATCGCTACGAGGCTAACGCTCTCACCACTAGGCCACTGGAGCGGTCGACACTACGGGTATCCATTGCGTAAGATTTAAAGTATGAATTTGCCGAATAAACGTAACTGTGAAAGTAATTACATTTCGTTTGACATTAGATCCCTTAACACGGTTAGTGGTTAGAGCGTACACCTCGGATGTGGGGGGTCTTGGGTTTTATATCTTTCACAAGTATTAACGCTGTTGAGAATGATATAAAATGTCATTCCTGTATACAATTTATTTAATTGTTACCAATATGATAGTAAGGGGTATCATCCTTTGTTTATATTTAAAATATATTATTATTTATGGTTAGATAGGAAATTTAATCTAGCACACTTGTACATTCCGTATCAGCTGTTATTATGTAACGTCATAGCATATGGAACTGACTAAAACTGAAAAAGAATGTTGTAAATAAAGTACATGTGCTGAAACCAATGATATCAATTGGCTAAAATCGCGCGTTTGAAGTATTTGAATAAACGTAACTGTGACAGTAGTCAATACAATAGTGTGATTCTCCAAAGGTCATGCAATATGGGGCGATGCTAAGCGGCGAATGTGAAGTGCTTTGGACTTGATTTACGTTGTGAAATTTTAAAGTAAAATGTACACATCGATAAACACCCAACCATGATCGTTTAATCCTATATTGATATAGCTACACAGAAAAGTCTTCTTAAGTTCTGGAATGATCCAAAATGTGGTATCGAAAGATAATAAATCAGGTATCAAGTTAAATATTAGATACGAGAGAGCCAGAGAAAACTGTGAAAACACACTTACCATCGTAACATCGGATGAAACTCGAAGAAGTGACTGCAGACAACGAAGTGGTCGTCTCTCAACGCCATTGTGTACGTTCCGGCTGTGGCTGTCTCCTATAAAGGTTGAGTGTTGACGACGGAAAATTGTGAGCTTATTGCCAAAACCAAACGCATGTTCGACAAAGGTTAATTACCTAACCAGACAATCGAATTGTTTTGTGTCACTGGACGAGTGTGTGGCTGTCAACCTACCGTCTGTAGAATTTTAAAACATGAAAAGGGAAGTGTTTAAAGGAACGTTGTTATTGTCTGGTTACAACAAGTGACCAAAAGAGAAGACATTGTGTACGACATTGAAATCATGCACAATCAAAGAACCCGTAAAGTGGGAAAATGATGTGTCAAATACGTCACAGTATGTTGGAAGTTAGATCCTCTCAGTTTTGATTATTGGATCGACGCTTTGCAAGTCATTGGCTAGTCAGTCACCACCAAAACATCTATAATATTCTTTTAGACACTCATCTGACCTCGATGGACGCCTTGGAAAGCAGCTTTCTGGAATTATGAATTAAGAATGTTGCTTAACGTTACCACGTGATAGTATCGTGGATGTCTTTCCCTACAATATCTTGTGCTGTTTCAAGACCAGTTACTTCAGGACATCCAATGGATCACGTAGCTATTTGGGAAGTAGTGTTGGGTTTCGTCGAAATGATTCATCCAAACAAATAAAAACACTACTTAAAATAAAAACAGTTTAGATCAAGTGCAACAAAACTTGAATGCAAACGATACTCTATGAAACGACCTCTGTTACCCGATATTCACTCAAAATTCCACGGTATATCTGCATGTTGAAAATTCCTGCAACCTTATTTAGGGGTCAACATTGCTGGCCAGAATTGTTTTCATATGCAATGCGCTGTTTGGCAATGCCTTGGACAACAGTGTCCCCATCGAGTACCATAAAGTGGTTCTTCGTCTATTGATGAATTGTTAGTGTACCAAAACAATGTCCATTATAATTTGTCCTGAAGTGTTTGAAAGTTTGAGCGGAGACCTCAAGCTGACCAGGGTCCACTCATACCAGCCATCACTAACAACTTGATTGTTGCGAAGTTGTTTTGTTACCCTGTATAACTGAGACAAGGATTAATTTGTATCTTTGTATGCTCTGATGTGGGGGAGTACAACATGGCGGCACACATATCGACACCGTTACAGAGCGTCATTCCTTTTAAAGCGGATTCTGCCATGACCAATGAAAAGAAAGGTGGAAGCAACTATCACAGTAACCATGAATTTGTACATTTCACTATTCTCCCGTCAGTATGTCGTGATTCGACAGTGTCAACATTGCTATAAAAGGAAATCTGGGATCACATTTTCCATTCTTCCAAAGAAAAAGTCACAGTAAAACTCCATTTTCGAAAATGATTCTCTAACGACTTGTAAATCATGTATCCTGTTACCGAAGAGTTGCTTGACAGCGATGACATGGTTTATGAGCTTTGCTGAATTCGTCTTTTCGTTCGGTGCCCTTAATTTTGAACGATGCCGATTTGACGCAAGGCAAATAATTTATCGAACAAATCATCATCGGAAAACAAACCCCAAAGAGTCCTTTTCCTGCTTCAAACTGGCAAATAAATTTTGGGCCAACGAGAAACTTCTATAAATGCACACTGGACGCTGCCAAGTCAGGCACTCCTGCTTCACTGATACCACAGCAAGGACAAGGGATAAAGAGACGACGGAGACACTCTTCCAGAGGACTTCGAACAGACAGAGCTAGAAAAACCAAACAAAGAAGAATCGTAGGAGAATTAAAAGTTTAAACGTGTAAAAAACTAAAGAGAAAACATGATACACAGAGAGTCTAGCTAATGTTCCAAACCAGAAATGGATCTGTTTGCCATGCCACCCACTATAATGATGATGCAAGAATTTCAATCGGTATGAATCCATCCAATCTTCTCTTTTACGCCCTCAGCACCTATCAAATTTGAAATCAAGGGACAGCCCGATGATTACATCTATCTGCAAATAAGTTATGTGTACCTGAAAGTTAAAGTTATCAAAACAGAATACACCGGTCAAGATGCCAAGAACACTCCTCTGGATGCTTTCGCGTATGCAAACCTGACGCAGCAGGCGACGAGATTATCCACACAGTGTTGACCGAAGATGATGACCCCCACAATGTGGTCTTTAACGACTGTCGAAAGAAAGTCCTTCAAGGATGTAGCTTAGAACTGATGGATCATTTGTATCTTTAACATGTGATTATAGGAACATATTTGCAGAAGTAGGTGGATATCCACCTGAGACTAAATTGCAGTTTTACCGTTTTCCATTTGATGGCCATTACCATCGAGTACAAAACCATTAGTTAAGAATCTAAACTCTACGTGTGACTCGCGGAATTGTTACTTAAAGTGGGACACGACATTAGTCGCACTCTGAGCAGAACGACCGCCAAGTATCTGACACGGCGGGTGGAAGTGAAAACCTTCATCATTGCCTCTGGACTCAGATTAAATCTCGTAGACCATCTGTTCCATGGACAGTTACCCAAATGTTTAGTCGATGATATCGTCGACAACGAAGCCCTCAACGGATCCGTCACTGCCAATTCTTTCCAGTTTAAGCACTAGAGTGTGTCCAAGGTCAAGGTCAGTTTTTTGCAGTCAGTGAAGATGTACCAATTCATGGTTAGCATTATAGATTTTTCCCCATTCCGTGTCACTGAGCATGGCAGAGTGCGCTCTGAAAGGAATGACTCGCTGTAACGGTGCGGATTGTCCCTAAATTCGTCTCCTCCTTTCACCCCAGGATGTGTTTAATGGTTGATCCCATCATCCCTAAGTCGTCCCTATTCAGTACACTAGAGATAACATGGAATAAATAAATACTGAAAGATGATTGTATACCCATTTCATTCATGGCACTAACATTATTGCCATTATACATACATATATGCATATATGCATACGAATTTTGAGAGCAGAATAATATATGTACTGTAGATGTATGCAAACTACTTTGCAAGGAAATTCATGGAAATTCATTGTGAATGGGGTACATTTCTGGCGATCTAATACGAATACATTATTTGAGACCAGAGAACCATTGGTTAGATCTCTGGAGAATCGGCGCTAATCAATCGTCATACTAATATATTCAGAATGTTCTTAAGAGGGGAGAATGTTATTCTTAATTGCGCATTTATTTCGACAGCAGCAAGACTCACTATTAGGGGCACAGTAAACGTTTTTTTCCAGGTAAAACTGTCACAGTTGACACATCACAGAGACTCTGTAACTGTCAAACTACCAGTTCAAGCAGACTCCGATTTTGGCGCCACCGACAATGGCGCCATAGACATTTCACTGATTGGTTACGCTAAACAAAGAACGTGTTACTACACAATTTATTAAAAGTTTGAATATCTTAATAATATCCCTGACCAATTACAACAGGGAGTTCGAAGCAAATGCAGTGGCATCACTGCACCCTTTAATATAAAAGAGGGAATAGCCCATTATTTTGAACGTCACTTAAAAGGTGGTGCTACATTCCTGGACAACGCAAAGATCTTTAATACGGTATGGCATGATGGCATCTGTTATAAACTATTCTATCTCAGCGTCAAAGTAAAATTATGGAGATTGATCATAAATTCTTTTTGAGAAGTTAGGACCCTTGTTCTCTTCAACGACCACCTTTTTAAACCAAGCCTAACATCATGGCTATTCTTAGTCATGATAATTGACTTAATATCCTTCCTAGAATCAACAGAACCTAGAATACAAGTTGGTACCTTAAGTTTCTCTTGTGTTTTATTACCGGATGACACGATATTGTATCATTTAAAGATATGTGAGTTTTACATAAATATTTTTGGTAAAAATGTCAATTAGGTCCAACAGAAATTAACTCAGTAGTGGACAAAGTCCAGGCCAGAAAACAATGTTATCTTATAATAAGATGCATTGATTTTGTTTTTAAAATTACAAAAACCTAACAGGCAGACAAATAAGATAAAATATACATAATACTTCGATCTCCCTCTCTTTTCATCTCTCTTTCTCTCTCTGTGTCTCTGTTTCTCTCTGTCTCTCTTAATTTTTTGATTTTGTTTTGATGAACATCCAATATATTTATATATTAAGGAAATAATTACACGCGTTATTATGTATTTTATAACAGACACAATATCTGATCATTTTTCCAGAGACATACGTGCATAGTCGTTATCATAAAGTCCCGTATATTTAAAAACAACGTACTATGAAGGCGACGTAAAGTCGATGCCAACACTAAAGCGAGGTTTGCAGTATATATTCATGGTATCTGTGTCAGTGTCAAAGATGAACATATTACACAACACAATGATGTTGAAATATAGAAAATTAGGACGTGCTCTCGCTTCTTAGTTCTGAACATTTGTTTGTCAAAAGAGTTATATGTAGCCATGGTGATAGACGGACATATATTACACTGAACGAATTCTGTC